>OVAX01003303.1:0-20817 GCA_900406405.1 Lepidium africanum
TTGTTTTCTCGAATCAAAACAATTAATAAATATTTTTATCAATTTCTTTTCTTAATCAATTCAATATTTTATAATTTTTTATTCGAAAATAAATTTTATTTTATTTTATTCCGTCGGTTTCCGTCGGTAATATTACCGTCGGAAAAACCGTCGTTATCCGACGGTAATATTACCGACGAAAACCGACAGATGTTTTCCGACAACAACGATGCGTCGGTTAATTTGTCGGTTAATTTCTGACGATTTCCGACGGAAAGTGACGGTTAATCCTTCGGAAATTACCGACGGAAGAAAAATTTCAGACGGAATTTGTTTTTCCGACCACGCCGAACCGACGGCTTGTTTCCCGTTACTAAGCCGTCGGTAAAGGCTCTTTCCAACGGCAAACCGACGGTATTGGCCGTCGGAAATAAGCCTTTTTTCTTGTGGTGTTATTCTATGTAAGTTCACGTTTTCAAACACTATTGTCAATCTTTTTGTATTCATTAGACTGCATTATTGTGTTTATATATGTGTTTGTGGTTTGTAGCTTAAATATCTACCTGAACTACAAGGGATGAGATCGATTTTGGTTTCTTCGGAAACCTAAGTGCCCATGCTTATACTACTCAAAGGATTATATATGTAAGTGCAGACTTTGATCCAAAAATTGTATATAACCTAAGCGGCATTTTTATCTTTGTTGGCAAATTTCTAATGGAAAGTTGTAATTGTTATTATAATATGCAGATAACTAGATGATTACCCGTGCGATGTACGAGATTAATTGTTCGGCAAATAAATAAATAAATTTATATTTATCAATAATATTTATATATGTGATATTTGTTTGCGTTTTATTTTTTTTGTTGTTTGCTTTGTATATGTAATTTATTAGTTTTATATATACTTTAATATACTAAAAATTAATTTATAATGATGATTCGTGTTGTGCAAAAAATATATATTTTTGGATCATGTTTGTTGGAATATATCTTTCAGATCCATATTTATTAAGGTTTTGATGCATTACATAATATGTTTAACTTGTATTCATTTAAATTTTTAGATATGTGGGTTATTTAGGTTTGTAGATGTGTATACTTTTATTAGGTTAAATATCTGTGTTCATTTAAGTTTTTAAACCTATGTTCAATTAGGTTTTTTAACCTGTGTTCATTTAGGTTATTAGACCCATTTTTGTTTAGCTTTTAAATTTAAATTTTGTTCATTCGCCATAAACTATAATTGTTGGTTAACATGAAATAACAAAATTTAAGATACTCAAAATTTAAAAGGAAATAAGTCATATTTGAGATGACTTGTACAGCAATTCAAGCAATATTGCTATTTAAATTTTTTGACTCATATTTATTTAGATTCCTAGACACTTATTATTTAAGTTTCTATATTTGTGTTTGTTTCGATTTTTTAAATCCGTCTTCATTTAACTTTTTATATTCATATTCATTTAGGTTTTAGATCTATGTTTATTTAAGTTTTTAGACCCATGTTCATTTGAATTTTTAGATCCATATTCATTTAGGTTGTTACTTAGACTCGTGTTCATAATTATCAATTTTTAAGGTAACTTAAATCAGGTTTATATATTTTTGACCCGTGAGTATTGTCTAAAACGGTGAGTAAATACGTTAACTTGTATTTTATTCATTTTCTCTAATAAATTATGTACTTTTCAAGGAAAAACATAATCACTCAATTGATCTAAATCTGTTTAGTTCCTATAATTATAAAAAACTAATTACTAATAAATGTTTCTAAATGATAAATGAAATATTTAATTTTTGTTTACGATAAATAAATCTTGAAATTTTTCCTTATAAATTTAAATTATTAAATACTATTTAATTAAATATAGTATGTGTGTTTATTACATTTTATTATTAATGTTAAAAATATGTTATTATGAAATTCTGATTATATTACTATTTAAGGATGATATAAAAGGTAAAAAGTATATAATACCTAAATAGAAATAATATGTTAGTTATGATCAGAAATTAATGGTATCCTGATAATATATAAAACATGGGAAGTGTATTAAGTAATAATTGTTGTTAATGATGATTCGTGTTGTACAAAAAGTTTATTTTTTAGATCATGTTTATTGGAATATATTTTTTGTATCAATGATTATTAAGTTTTTGATATATTACATGATGTGTTTGACTCGTGTCCATTTAGATTTATTTAAGTTTGTAGATGTGTATACTTTTATTTAGGTTTAATATTTATTTTCATTTAAGTTCTTAAACCTATATTCAATTAGGTTTTTTAACCCGTGTTTGTTTAGCTTTTAAATTTAAAGTATGTTCATTCGCCATAAATTTATAATTTTTGGTTAACATGAAATTAAAAAATTTAAAATACTCAATACTTAAAAGGACATAAGTATATGTATTGTTATATTTTGTGATGATTTGTACAGGAATTCAAGCAATATTGCTATTTAGATTTTTTTTTACTCATATTTATTTAGATTCTTAGACACCTATTATTTATGTTTTTAGATTTGTGTTCATTTACATTTTTATATCTGTATTCATTTACTTTTTTAGACCCATATGCATTTATATTTTTAGACTCATGTTCATTTAAGTTTTCAAACCCATGTTTACTTGAGTTTTTAGACACATGTTCATTTAGGTTGTTACTTAGACTCGTGTTCATAATAATCGATTTTTAAGATAACTTAAATCAGCTTTATATACTATTGCCCGTGAGTATTGTCTAAAATAGCGAGTAAATACATTAAATTGTATTTTATTTCTTTTCTCTAATATATTAGGTAATTATCAAGGAAAAATATAATCGCTCAAATGATCTATATCTCTTTAGTTCCAAAAACTATAAACAACAATTACAAATAACTGTTTATAAATGGTAAATGAAATATTAATTTGCGTTTACGATAAATAAATCTTGAAAAATCTTCTCTATAAATCTATATTATTAAATACTATTTAAGTAAATATGTTATGTATGTTTATTACATTTCATTATTAATGTTAAATATACGTAATTATGAAATTCTGATTATATTATTATTTAAGGATGATATAAAAGATAAAAAGTATTTAATACCCAAGTAAATATAGTATGTAGTTATGATCGACAATTAATTGTATCATGATAAAATATAAAACATGGTAAGTGTCTTAAGTAATAATTTTTGTTAATTATGATTCATGTTGTGCAAAAAGTATATTTGGATCATGTTTATTGAAATTATTTTTTTTGGATCCTTATTTATTAAGATTTTGATGCATTACATAATGTGTTTGATTCGTGTTCTTTTAGATTTTTTAGGTATGTGGGTTATTTAGGCTTGTAAATATGTGTACTTTTATTTAGGTTAAATAACAATGTTTATTTAAGCTCTTAAACCTATGTTCAATTAGGTTTTTTAACTCGTGTTCATTTAGGTTATTAGACCTGTGTTTTTTAACTTTTAAATTTAAAGTTTGTTCATTCGCCATAAATTTATAATTTTTGTTTAACATGAAATAACCAAATTTAAAATACTCAAAATTTAAGAGGAAATAAGTATATTTATTGTTATATTTTGAGATGATATGTACATAAATTCAAGCAATATTACTGTTTAGATTTTGACTAATATTTATTTTGATTCTTAGATACCTATGATTTAAGTTTTTAGATTTGCGTTCATTTAGATTTTGTGTTCATTTAGATTTTTATATCCGTGTTCATTAAGTTTTTAATTCCAATATATATATTAAGTGTATCTTTCAAATTAATTACCGAATATTAGAAATTAAATGCTTACAATCATATTAGATAATTAATTTTTAATTACAAAAAATATATGAAACCTAATATTTGTACAATATCATTTAAATTTAACATGATTTGTATTATATATATTTATATTGTCTAATAATTTATTTAGTTACAAAAAATATATGAAACATATTATTTGTACAATATCATTCAAATGTAATATGATTCAAATTATATATATTTCTAATGTAAAATGTGTAATTAGCTATTTAATTACAAAAAATATAGGAAACCTATTATTTGTACAATTTTATTCAAATTTAATATGATTCAAATTATATATATTTCTAAGGAATCATATGTTAATTGTATTAGAAGATTACGTTGGGTTCATATTTTTAAAAAACTAGATATATATTACTTTACTTATATAAATTACAAGAATTTATAATTTAATGATTTCGAAAACCCTAATACACTACTATATATAAGTACATTACCTTTAGGTCTCAACTAGCATAAATCTCTTCACAATGACCTTCTCACCCTTTCCCCCTATTATTTCTAGGTAATGAATAATACTTTTCTTATTCTTATTATTTTGTTTGTTATAAAATTCATGTTATTTTTATTTGATAAACATGCAACTAAACACTTTTTAAATTTTCCATTTTAGCTAAAAAACTTTACACACTCGCTATTTCTACTAATTACAAAATAAGTAGACCAAGTTCGTTTAAGTAGAAGATTTTGTTGAAGAGTGATATGGATGCAAAATTCGGACTTGGGTATGGTACAACGCTTCACATCTTAAGCTTTTTAAGAGGATGCATTAAAGCTAAATTTCTTTCTGGTGGACGCGTTGGTGATATTGTGATATTTCTAGATTAAAATAAACTATTAAATTAGGCAGTACGTTTGTGGTGATGAATTTAAAACACCTAATATTTAATTTATGTTGAATCTTTCTATTTTCTTCATTTATTCCATATGATGTAATCTTTTATTTCTCTCACAAAATATGAACTCTTTTACTTTCACTATATTATATAAAATCTTATGATTATACATGTTTTACAATGTAGTAATCCAAAAAGATAACATAACAATCATCTAATCGATTAAGAAATTACCATTTCAAATTAGAATTTCAAAATTACATTTCTTTTTGTTTCGTGGAATTATTTAAAACTAATGACAATAAGAGATTAAAGTAAAAAATTTAGTTTGCAATGTAGCTATAATATTTAAGATTTGAATTAATTTATTTTAATCGTATACTATAGAATTAAATTTAGCTATATTAATTAAGAGTACAATTTAATTTAGATTTGAATTAATTTAGCTATATTAATTAAGAGTACCATCTAACTTAGATTTTTTGTAAATGATTTCAAGCTTTTAGTAAGATATGGTTCGATATTTATTTGATTAATTTGTATTCATTTTAGAGAATTTCTTATTAGTTAGAATACTAAAATTACACAAATTTTCTGTCAAAGCAGGAATATAAAACATGTAATTTATTTACATTGATTATAGCTATAATTCGAAGCTATAATATTTGATATTTCCATTGATTAAGAATATTCTTAAACTGATAACCAGAATTGAATAGATTCTGAAATGTTGTATGATGACAATATATAATTCTACCATTTATATAAATATATTATCAATTGCTTTTGTAAATTATAGTAACTAAACAATAACAAAATACCTTTAAATTGATTATTGTACAAAATACATTGGTGAGTTTTCTAATTGCATTACTTTAGTTTTGTTTTTTGTTTCAATTTTAATCCTTAAAATCAAATTTTAAATAAATATAAATGTGTGTTTATAGATTTACTAATTTCAATGTTTGATTTTTACTAAAGAATTGATACCATTCAAAATTTGTTAAATTTGAAATAATTTATTTGTATAGTATTCAAAATTTATTTTAACTAAACAATGAGGAATTTAAGAATACATTTTAAAAATTTTTACAAAGGAAGTTTTTTCTACATATATTATTGGGCGATTAGTTCATGTTAATCCAATTACCGTTAGTGAGTCTAATAGAAAAGATACCAGACAGATACATCCTTTAATATACAATTATCATTAATATAATCTATTTTGCATTCCTTATATTAGTAAACTTTGATATCAACTATATCAAATATATATACATGAATTAAATATTTATATTTTCCCTTATTTTTAAAACTTCAAACTTTTAAATTGATTAGATATGTTAATTAATTTATACTTAAACTTTGGATAACATTTACAGGAAATTTGATATATTTCTTCTATACATCCATTAAGTTGGTGTATGTAAAATTTGAATAAAAAATTAAAAATCCTTCATAATATGAAAAACTATAAAAATTTAATAAACAATCATATAAAATATCTATGCATATACATTATTTTGATTAACACGGGTCAAAAAAAAAATTATTAACAAATATGGTCTATTCGATGATAATAATTTTTTGTCTTATATATTTGATTAGAAAAATTTAGGGAATTATTTATTGTAAACAAAAATTAAATATTTCTTTTACTATTTATAAACATAAATTATTTCTAAAAAAATACAGATCATTTCAGTGACTATATTTTTCAGTGATAAATAAATAATAAATCAGAGAAAATAAAATGTAATAAACTCACATATTAGTATAAAATAATATTTTGTTTAGTTTAAAATAACAAAGAAATAATTATTACACTTATAATGTTTTATATATTATCAATATACAATTAATTATCGATCTTTAATAACACATTCTTTTAATTGGATATTAAATACTTTTTACCTTTTATATCATCCTTACATTTCAATATAATTAAAATGCAATAATCATGTATAATAAAATTAAAAATAAGATTGGAGTCTGAAATAATTCAATTGGCGGAAACTGAAGCAAAGTTGTGGGCGGAAGCCCAGAAAGGGAGAGTGTAGTCTAAAACTTGCTACTCTATAACACCATCTTCTTTATCTGATATTACGGTTCATCCTTTAGTGATGGATCCGGCTTTTATGGGTTATAAATGCATGGTGGCTGCTTCTTGGAAAGATTCTGATCCTTTCTCAGGGATCAGTTGGTTCTGTTATCCGGATGACACGGGAGGCACTCATATGGGAGCTCAACGTATCCGAAGAAGTCTCTCTGCTCTTCACTTGGAATTCGAGGGGCTTCTTTGGGTCTCCAATCCATGCAGATTCTTGAAGTTGTGTTTTTGGTTAACTATTCAGATTTGCTTAGAATGATAGAAAATCCGTCAGCCTGGTCGGCTTTCTCTCTATACCTAGAAGACTTTCATCGTTTGCAGAGTTCTTTTCGTTCATGTTCGGTTACAAAGATACCTCACGCTCTTAATCATCAAGCGGACTATCTTCCTCGATCGGCCAGAAGATCTTTCGGACACTTTGAAGTTGCTTTGGATGTTTCCTTATTCTGACTTTGTTGTATTTTCTGATATTTGAGTTAAGTTGACAAAATAAATAAATAAGATTTAATAAAAATATATACCATATTTACTTAAATAGTATTTAATAGTACAGATTTATAAAGAAAAAAAATTGGTATTTATTTATCGAAAACACAAATTAGAAATTTTGTTTGCCATTTTTAAATAGTTATTAGTAATTTTTATGAATAACTATAGGAATTAAATATATATATAGGAGGAATTGCAAAAATACCCTTCAAGGGAGGACATTTTCATCACTAACCCCATTTTTTGGAGATTTTCAAAAAATACCCCTCATTATGGAAAGAGACCAAAATACTCTTACATTTTTATTTTTTATATTTCTATATTTCTCGAACAATTTTTCCGCCAATATAAAAAAATTTCCAACGAAAATTTTTTTTTTTTAGTCAAATTTTTTTCCATTTTAAGAAAATTTTTTCCCGCCAAAATTTTTTTTTCCTGCCAAAAAATTGTATAAGAGAGGTTATAAAATTTATAAAGTGTTTGTAAGAAATTTATAAGGTACTTATAAAAATTAATCAAGTACTTATTAAAAATTTCTAAGGTGTTGTTTATAAAAATTCATAAGATGTTGGCGGGATATGTATTGTTTTGGCGGAAATTTTTTTTTCCATAAAATTTTTTAAACAAAATTTTGTTATACGAAAATAAATTTTGGCGGAAAATTATTTTTTTTTGGCAGGAAATTTTTCTTTTTGCAGGAAAATTTTAATTTTTTTTGAATAAGTAATTACAAAAAACGTTTGGTTAAAAACTTTTGAGGGTATTTTCGTCATTTTTTATTAAAGAGGGGTATTTTTTGAAAAAACAAATTCTAAGAGGCATTTTTGTGAAGAGGTACATTGAAAAGGACATTTCTTAAAATTCCTCTATATATATATATATATATATATATATCATTTCAGCGATTATAATTTTGTTGTGCATGGGATTATTTGTTTTACAAATTAAATATTTAAAACCAACTTTACTTAATATATTTATGAAAAAATTTAAATTTCAAAATATTGGCTAAGATATGATATTGGAACCAACAATCATAAATTGTATCAATGAATATTTTTTGAATTCATGTCATATTCATTTCAGATATCTTATATATTTCTCGCCATCAAATAAAGAAATTAAATTTTTGAAATAAAACAATCCTTAATAATCGATGTTAATTTTTTAAATGCATTTTAGATATCTTATTTATATATCTCGCCATCAATTAAATAATATAAATTTTTGAATCAGAAAAAATCCTTAATAATCGATATTAATTTTAATATGCATTCCTTAAATTAATATTTTTGATAAAAATATATATAAAACTTATTTAAATTACCTTAAAAATTTTATTATTGTGAACACAGGTCTAACTAACAACCTAAATAAACATGAGTCTAAAAATCTAAATAAACATGAGTTTAAAAATCTAAATGAACATGAGTCTAAAAACCTAAATCAATATGTGTCTTAAGAACTTAAATATCACAAGAATATAAAAATCTAAATGAACACAAATCTAAAAACCTAAATAACACGTGTATAAGAACCTAAATAAATATTAGTCAAACACAAATCTAAATAGGGGTATCAACTGTGGCTTTTCTTGTTCGAAATAGGGGTATGGTATGTGTCATGGCCGTCATCACTTGTGCATGGACAACGATCATTGGTGCATGGACTGCTGCACGACGACCCTCAGAATTGCACGTTTGTATTGCGACTAGTGACTTTCCAAATTGGCTGTGCCTTGCTCCTCTTAGGCTAAATTTAGCATTGTCGCGGCTGCAGTCCTCATCTTCTTCTTCCCTCCATTTTTCTTTGGACATTTTCACTAAGTATTCACTTTTGGTTACTTCTTTTGATTGAAAACTCCCTCTTCAAATCCAAGTACTTTATGGCCATGAAGATGGAAGAGTTGGTTTATGAAAATTGCAAGATCAAAGTGATTAAGCCATAATGTCAAATAACTATGATCAAGGCCTTAAGATGGATAGAGAAAGATTATGATGAACAATTTGAGAGGTTAAGAGATTATTAAGCTGTTGTTATTGAGTCTTATACAATGATGGAGGTATTGATGCTTTTTCTAGGTTTTATGTTTGTTTTGAGGATTTAATAACATCATGAAGGTAGACTTGTAGACCTCTTATAGGCGTTGATATGTGCTTCCTTAGAGGAAAAATGAAAAAGCAGCTTTTAGTGTCACTAGGTAAAGATGGTGATAATGCCATTAATCCTTTGGCACGGGCTGTAGCAGGTTGAAAACACAACTAACTGGTTGTTGTTTGTGAAGCAAATCACGGAAGATTTGATGTTGGCTAGTGGTGATAAGTTTATAATAGTGTCTGATCGCCAAAATGTAAGTTATTCACACATTATTCTGTTTATACCTTAAATGTATGAAGTGTTTAACCATAACTTTTTGTGTTGACTTGAAGGGTAAGATATTATGTAAGTTATTCACACATTATTGTGTTAATTTCTTGTGTTAACCATAACTTCTTGGTGCCAATGCTTGAGATCATTGCTCATCAAGCGATGGTGAGGATTATAAAGAGATTGATGATTCCTAAATATCACAAAGGTACTTGTTGATAACGAGGTTTTTAGCTAAGTTATCAAATCCTTATAGTATATAAGGTGTCGAACCAAAGTGTGTCGCTACACTAAGGGTATGGGATGCTATTCTGATTCAAGCAAAATCAAGCAATATTTGTGATTCTGTCACAATCAGCTAAAATGGCAAAAACAGAGCAGGCACAGAAACTGTCTTGAAGGGTAACTATCTAACTGAAATACCAAACTGAGCAGAAATGAAAACAGAGTATCAAGACAGAAAACAAAGTGCTTAAAAACAGAGAAATCAAAGCTAAAACAGAGTAACACAAACGAATGCAATCAAGGATAAAGACGGGTTCATAAGGAGAGTGGAGTCAATGATCTAAGCTTAACGATGGGTTTCAGATCTCATCTAGCAACCTAACAGGCAAGCTTCCGGTTAAGGATATGAATATCAAACAATCAAGCCATTCTCATGGTCAAGAAATCTCAGCCTGAGCATGACCTAACCCAAATCTCTTGGTGATCCACGCTCAAACTGGCATGAAGAAGCTATCCTACACAACCAACCGATGCTCTGAACAGCCAATCCCTTGGGTCAGAACCAACAATCCTAGATTGAACCTAAGCCTAGCATATCATCAAACACCTTTCGGGCGAGACAACTTAGAATATCTCATATCTAGCTAAAAAGAGTAAAAACTAGGGCCCAAAACATAGAAGCCCTAATCCGAGTAAGCAAAAAAAGTAAAGTCGGTCAAATTAATGAAGTCGGTTGATGCTGTTTCAGGGGTGACTAGCGAGTTGGAGATGCGAGCTCAAGATTCAGCTTCAGCCACTTTCAAAAATCTCAGCTTCAAGGTCACCCAGTGAGTTAGACTGGCAAGTGCTCCAAAATTCATATTTCTGGCTTGGTCATTATGCTCCACTCGCAGGATACTGGCTGAATTGGACATTGAGTTCTTCATGATTTTGCAATTTTGGCCTAGTTTTTCTGCTGTACTCGTAGGGTACTGGCTGAATGAGCAGATTTGGCTTGTGCAATCTTCTGTTTTAAGGTCTTCAGTTCAGGCACTCCGTCTTAGGCTCATCCTTGCAGTCCTTATGCCAATTTTGCTCCAGAATGCTCCAATATGCTCCAAAGTACCTGAGACGCTCCAAATGCAATGTGCATGCCAAAATGATCCTAAAAGGACTCTAGAATGCAGAATATGCAATGAGAATGAATGCAAAAATATGTAAACTATGCAGCTAAAATGGGGTAAAATGCATGTATATCAACTCCCCCAAACTTAGTCCCTGCTTGGCCTCAAGCAAGTGCAATGCACTAAGAAGGAAAAAAGGTTGCAGACGCAGGGAATATCTAACTCGCCACTCAAGCACCGCAACAGGTCGAAACTGTAAACCACAAGTGAACCAATGTTCCATTATGACTCTCACCATATACTCGTCTATAAGCTTAGCATCTAATCCTCAAATCCCTAATGCCTAAGCTGGTTTGTAAGAGTGCAGACTTGAATCCTTATTTCTAGAGGTGAATGCCTCAAAAGGGACTATAGATCAATGAACATATGCTTCAACTTCTTGGCATGGCATAGATTCAATTAAGCACACTTGTCAATTCCTTTGTTTTGTTTAGTTTAAGCACAAACTCATGGTCTTCGAATCTGCAGTCTATTCAATGGTCTGCTTCACTTCCCTTTTAAGGATCCACACCAATGAATGGCTGCTTCATGTTCTACTCTCCGCGGTTTCAGTGAGGCACAAGAAGGTACGGGTTTACGCACAATTCTCGCTTACCTTAAGCATCATCGAATGAGTTGCAGTTGGAAGAGCTTTCATTTTCAGTTATTTTGCTATACCGAGCTCAAGCAAGGTAAATGTTCAATGTATCTACAGGCCCTAACTCGGCGAGTTTAAGTTCAAATTAGAAGGAAACAAGTCTGGCCCTTTAAAGACACAAACACAAGCACAGTTCTCCAAGACAAATGTTCCACCTATAAGCTTTCTATAGAGAGAGATCACCAAACCATTAAGTTTGCTATGGTTACTAGCCAACAACCTAGCAAGAGTGCCTAATCTTAGCAAGATGATTCCTATAGAACTAGACTTAATCCTAATATGAAATGCATGAGAATGCTTGAAAGAAAAAAAATTTCGTGTTTTCTATGCCTTAAAAATGCATGCTAGGGGGTGCGTGAATGAATGAGACAAATTCTAAGCCCTAAATGTCATGCAAGGGGGTGAGTGATGAATGAGACAAAGAACGAAGATAAGAACATAGAAAACATGATTAATAGATATCTAGGACTCTCCCCCAAACTTAAATCACATAGTCCCCTGTGTGAATAAAAGAGTAGGAAAAGGATCCTAGATAGACAAAACAAACAGAAACAACAAAAACACAAGAAAATAAAGCTATGGAACATTACAATGGTTATGGAGCTTGTTGTCTTAGAAGTCAAAGATATGAGCTATTGAAGCATTCATCTCTTCGAGTGTGTAACTCTCTGGGTTTATAGCGGTTCTAGAGCTGGATCATCAAGCTGCTCGTTGGTCTTGCTTGGCTCACCAATATCATCGTCGAGTTTGGCACGCGAGCTACCGTATCGCAGCCTTGATATTTCTTTTATGCTTGGATTTTTCTTCCTCATGACCCTTGCTTCAGCTGAGGAGTGACGAGTTGGAGCTGACTGAGTTGATCCAAAGGTGTCTCCAATTGAGACTGAATGCCTTCTTGGAATGGGTGGAGCTTGTTCGCGGGGTATCTCTCCGCTGAACCTTTCTTTGATCTCTGTTATTTCCTTTCTCAGCTCCTCTCTTTCTTTAGCCCACTCATTCTTCTCCTTTGCAAAGCTCTTCACTATCTTCACTAGCCATTTCCCAAGTTTTTGCAGCTTGCCAATACGCTTGTGAGCTTTTTTGGCTAGGATGCCCATTCGTGGATGACTGAACTCATCAAAGAAGTATCTTACTGACTTTTCTTTACTTGCAACTTCAGCATTGGCTTGTTCAGGCTCTAACGCAGCTTGACGAAACAGGTGCAATGGATGAGCGATGGCTTGTTCAGGCTCTAACGCAGCTTGACGAAACAGGTGCAACAGATGAGTGAACTCCACATTCAGGACCGAACCCAGCGAGCTCAGTTCTGTGCATAGCAGGGTGATTTGAGCATCATTGTTCGCTGGGTGGTAAAGGTTATACACCAGCTTCTCGTCTTGATCATGCCATCCTAACACGTCTGATTCTTTGAGTGAGTGAACATCCATGAATCTTGGTGGTACAGCCCCAACTTCATCCAGTTGGATACCACAAGCTATCAAAATGGGGGTTATGACTCCTGCAATGCTTATTGCCTTTAGCTTGTTTCTATCAGCTTGAAGCGTAGCTCTAGACCTGTAAACACAAAATTTCTTAGCCAAAGCATAAGCCAAGCAACGTTACCTTCATCACCCATCAATTCTCTTCCACTTGGAGTTCTTCCAATTATCACCAAAAGAGCCATGTCCAGCATTTGCATTTCACCCAAGTTGATTAGTCCTGGAGACGGCCTTGCATACATCATGTTTGCTATAACTCGCAGAGCACAGTTGATGGCTGGGTTTCTGATTCTGTTCCGTTTGCTTCAGGATGGAATGAATGGAGTTTCTCCACTAAGCATGAACCATACATCATTCAGCTCCTTCTCTTCAATGTTGGGAAGAACCGCAACGCTTGGTAGAAAGCCATACAACTCCTCCATTTGCTTGAAGGTGAAAGTGTATAGTTGGTTATGCACCTTGAATGTTATGAACCCAGCTCTATTCTTCTCAAGCATCTCCATAGTAATGCTTTTATACTCTTGGACTTCAACTGTCGCCAAGAACTGAGCAGTTTCTTCCTCATAGCAATTGCTTACCATAGTTGACAGCTGAGATACTCCAGAAATCTCCAACAGCAAGTCTATGTCTTTTATATCCCCATCAGTTCTAAAGTTGGTCTATAATCTTCATAATTGGTTTGTATGCGTTTTCTCGGCCTGGCTTTTTTTTCAACTTCTTAACTCACCGTGGTCCTCGCCTCTCTTCCATGATGATGAAAGCTTGATCCTCGGTATAGCCATTGTTCATCAATTTTTGGATGTTGCAGAAAAATTCATTTTCCTCCTTATCTTCGTCCATAGGAGAACCGCCTGCTTGTGCTTCATTCGTAGCCTGCGCTTCAAAACTGGCTCTTGGTGTCTCTCCCTCACTTTCGGAGAGCACATTTTAACCCTTGCCCTTAGCACGAACTGGTGCATCTTCCTCATCACTGCTTGAAGACACAACTCGCCGGGTAGGCTGACGAGTTGGAGCTTGAGCCTCTTCTTTGTCAGAACTTTCATCACACAACACTAACTTTCTCCTTCCTTTCCTCCTTTTCTTACCTTTCTTAGGCTTGGGTTGTCTCTCTTTTGGCATTTCATCATCCAACGAGTTGAGTCTCATTTCCTTTTCGAAAGCCTCGCGGCGAGCTCTCCACTAGGCTCTTTTCGCCATGGTATCTGGGTAAGAAAACATGCTTGGACTCGCCACCTTGGCTTAGAATTGAACTTGCTGCTACGCTCAAACTTAGCTCTCTGCTCGCTGGTACTGTCAAGACTCCCTAACAAAGTTTTGAATGAGAGAGAAAGTATTCTTAGAGAGAGAAGTGTATGGTGAATTGTGAAGAACAAATGAGCTGAGATTCATATTTATAGGGGATGGCGAGTTATGGGTGATCTTGGCGTGCGGAACCAAATCTGACAAAAGTATTGGCAAAACCATGGGCTTGCAGGGTCCTACTCGCCATACCACCTCAAACTAGCCACAAACTCTCTTCACCATTCTCCACCACTTGTTCAACACCTCTATAGCAACCAAAAATTTTCTGCACAGTTTTGCACCACATATGTCAACTCGCCGGTACTGTTGCAACGAAGTGACTTCAACCTTCTAGATGTTCTAATTGGTCTGAACGAATTAACCCAACTCGCTGGTGGATCGACGAGTATTGTTTATGAAGCCCAAAAATTTAGTGTCACCCATAAGTGCTTGGTGACTGTTCCTTCTATTTCTGATCGAGTTCCTATAAGACAAAGACACAAAAATGCAAGAAACACGAATCGAAGAAAGGCTTAGTGTGAGCAAATCAGTTGGAGTTTCAAGATCAAACTAAAATAACCAAAAAGAAATGATGATTTTCTTGAGTGAGTAAGTAGGATGGGCAATAGAGAATCATTAAATTGCTTTTCCATGAGTTTTCCCTTATATCATCACTCACTCAGCACATCATCATCAACCCTAATAAACGAGCTCTATACTTCAAAAATGAGACCATTAAACCAAAATTAAGCAAAATATTCTAGAAATGCAAAGAAAAACTTGTAAATAAAAGCAAAGGATATAAAAATAGATAGTCATGGGATTGCCTCCCAAGTGCGCTTGTTTTGAGTCTCAAGCTCGACTCTTCACACTATCAGCTTAGTGTGGTGTTTCAAGGGAAACCAGAGTTCCCTTTTCGTCATTCACAGCCTCTAAATCCTCATTCAGTTCTGTAATTGTGAAACTTTGGCCTTCAATGGTTGGCCTTCTTGAATCTTCGTTTAGATCAAACTTCAGTTTTTCTGCACCACCTAGATCAAGTTCAATGATTTTGTTCTTGACATCGATCACAGCTCCAACTGAAGTTAGGAATGGCCTTCCCAAAAGCAGTGGGTCTTAAGGCTCTTCATCCATGTTGATGAAAATGAAGTCAGTAGGGACTTCAACACTGCCAATCCGGATAGGCAAATTTTCCAGCAAGCCATGTGGTGAGTGAGTGCTTTTGTCAGCTAGCACAAGAGACAGCTTGCTAGGCTTGTAGTCATTAAACCCCAGCTTTTTTGCTACTGTGAATGGCATTAGGCTTATGGAGGCTCCAAGATCATATAGCCCCTTCTTAAAATGGAGATGACCTAATGAGCATGGAAGAGTAAACGTCCCTGGATCCTCTAGCTTTTTCAACACAACCTTAGCTTCAACCACAGCTTGACACTCATAGCTCTCTATATCCATACTTCCAACCAAGTGAACCTTTGCTTTAATGGCTTCCTTCAAAAATTTCTGATATTGGGGAATCAGAGCAAACACATCAAGTAGAGGAATTTTCAGCTCAACCTCCTTTATTTGCTTCTCAAAAAGCTCTCTGTACTTCTGGGTTTGGTCCTTCTTGAGGCGAGCAGGGAAAGGTGCTTGAGATTTGGTAGTACTGGACTTCAGCATTGTAGGCTTAAAAGCTGGTTCTGCAATAGCTGCACGTTCAACTCACTGGGTAGGTACTGGCTGCATTTTTCCATCTTGTTTTCCCTCCTCTTCTTGGTTCACACTGTCCTCAGTGGTCTTAGGCGGCGCAGCTTGAGTTGGTAGTTCTTTACCACTCCTGAGGGTAATAGACTGAGCTGTATACTCCTTTGGGTTCTGAACTGCCTTTCATGGTAATTGACCTTGAGTTTTGATTGAAGCAGAAGCTTGCTGGCTTTCAACATATTTGAGCCTAGCATTCAAAGTCTCAAATTTGCAGTTCAAGTCATTATGAGATGTGTCTATCTTGCGATGTAGCTCTGTGAACTGCTTAGTGAACACAGTAGCTTGTTGAGTCTAACCCTAATGAATCTGTTGAAGCATCTCCATGATGTCTGAAGTTGTTGGCTTATCTGACGTTGAAGCTTGAGGCGCAGGCTGAAAGCTCTAGTAGTATTGCTACTTAGGTATCCAAGCCTTTTGCTGAGTAGGCTTGGGTGGATAAACTTGGTCTTTAGGGTTGGCTATGTTGTTGCTTCGGTAAGATAGGTTGTTGTTTGCTTATAGTTATTCCACTGTCTTGAACCTCTTTGGTTTTGCAGAAAGTTGATCTCAGCAACCATCTCATCCTCCCCTTCTTGGTCTTGATCCTCTTCAACAAGATTAACTTGCTTGTGATGAACCAGTAGCAGCTTGTTTATCTTGTCACTCAAAGTCTTCAGCTCTTTGCGACTGACCGAATTTGATGCACTCGACCCTCTCTCAGTACGATCAAAGTCCTCCCCATTTTGGCCATCAGCAAGTGCCAAATTCTCTATCAACTCCCTACCATCATCCACGTCTTGATTCAGGAAGTTCCCATTACTAGTTGTATCCAATAGCATTCGCAGCTTAGGCTGAATACTCCTATAAAACTGGCTCAGGATGGTTTCCTCAGAGAAGCCATGATGTGGGCACTATGACTGATATGTCTTGTAATGCTCTGAGGCTTCAGCTAGAGACTCAGTTCCACTCTGAACAAAGTTTGATATAGAGTTTCTCAGCTTGGCAGTCCTGGATGTTGAGAAGAACTTAGCCAAAAACACCCGTTTGCAATCAACCCAAGTGTTTATGATACCTTAAGGAAGGTGCTTCTCCCAGATATGAGCCTTATCACCAAGTGAGAATGGGAATAGACAAAGCTTCAAGGCATCTTTAGAGAGGCTATTAATCCGAATTAGGCCACAAATCCTCTCAAACTCGTCAAGATGGTCGAGTGGATCTTCAGCTAGTAGACCATGAAACTTGTTGTTTTGTACCATAGTGATCAAACCACTCTTGATCTCAAAATTGTTGTTTGGAATTGGTGGAGGTTGAATTCCATGCCTCTGAGTGTGAATACTTGGTGCGTCACCAGCTCCAATCTGTCTAAGCCTGCGAGTTGGAGGTGAAACTGGTGGAGTAATGTGGGGTTGTTGCTGGTGTCCATCTGTTGAACTATCAGGCGTAGTGTTATCGTTCATCCTGGCTTGTTCTATATTGGGAACCTTTATTCTATCCCTGTGTTCTCTTAGTTCTCTTGGTAGCAGTTTGATGTTGTCTTCAGGGTTGAACAAGTTCTTGTTTCCTTGTGAACGAGTATGTGGCATCAACATAAGAAAACTGGCTGGAATAACTCAACTCGCAGGGTGACTGGCGAGTTTGAGCTGACCTGAAACGCACCAAAGAAAGAACGAACAAGTCTTAAGCTCAAGTTAGTAACAAACACAAAAAAAACTTGATCTCAGAAAGCGTTTGACCCAAAATGTAGCAAGCAAAACACTTATTTGGCAATGGCGCCAATTTGATAACAAAGATTTTTGGCTAAGTTATCAAATCCTTATAGTATATAAGGTGTCGAACCAAAGTGTGTTGCTACACTAAGGGTATGGGGTGCTATTCTGATTCAAGCAAAATTAAGCAATATTTGTGATTCTGTCACAATCAGCTAAAACAGCAAAAACAGAGCAAGCACATAAAATGTCTTGAAGGGTAACTATCTAACTGAAATATCAAACTGAGCAGAAATGAAAACAGAGTATCAAGACAGAAAAACAAAGTGCTTAAAAACAGAGAAATCAAAGCTAAAACAGAGCAACACAAACTAATGCAATCAAGGATAAAGACGGGTTCATGAGGAGAGTGGAGTCAATGATCTAAGCTTAACGATGGGTTTTCGATCTCATCTAGTAACCTAACAGGCAAGCTTCGGGTTAAGGATACGAATATCAAACAATAAAGCCATTCTCATGGTCAAGAAATCTCAGCCTGAGCGTGACTAATATGCTTGCATTTTAACCCATTCTAGACTCATTAATCATCCAAATTACTTTCATAATCTTTGCATTTATCTCATATTAGAGTCCTTTAGGTTTGCATTGCATGTTTTATGTTGTGTTTGCCTTGGAGTGGTTGCAGGAACAAGATTGGAGAATTCTGGAATCAAAAGGAGCTTGAATAAAAGGAAGGAAGGATGACTCGCTACCATTGCTCGGCTGCAACTGCGAGTGAGGACTCGTCTACAACTTTGGATGACGACTCGGCACCACTACTCACTGAAACAGGTGAGTTGCAACCATGAAAGATCTCAACTTTACCAACATAGACTACTCGCTGGTGTGACTCGGAGGAAGGAGGCGAGTTGGACCAATCCAGGAACCAGAGATGCACTACTCGCCTAGCCTACTCGCCTGCAAGTTTGAGTCTACTGTTTTCTTGACTTTTTATTATCCGCTTTGACCAACTTAGGTCAGATATAAGGGGGCTATAAATACCCCTTTAGCCCCCAAAAACCCTATCCACGTTTTTTACCTCAATAGGCCAGATCAAGCAGCCACCTTTTCTCTTGTTCTTATTTTATTTGCTTCTTTAGTGTAAGATCTTGGATTATGAGCTGAATCAATGTTTGGGTATTTAATGAAAGTTGTTTAGTTTCAAATGCTGATTCTATCTATGTCTTTTTTTTTTTTTCTGGGTTTATGTTAATCACCATGCTTAGTGAGTAGATTCCATTAGGGTTTATGAGGAGATGGGCTAAATCTAGATGGAACCATGGTAATCTCTCCTATTTAGGTTAGAAATGCTTAGATTCTGGTAGATTAGATGATCTTAATGCTTGTTTCAACCTGATCAATTGGAGCATGAACTCAAAGGCAACAAACACCCACCAAATTTTTGATAAAATGCCGAGTTCAGTTATAGTCTAGGATTTGCTGCTCCTTGAACAGAGATTATTGTTTGGAGCAGTAGATTTTCCTATCCCAGCCCTTGCTTTATGCCTATCTGATCTTGATCACCAAAAGATTTATTTTGGTCAATTTAAGGTTGGGGTTTCAATGTCCATGAGAATGGTTTGATTGATCTGTTGTTAGTAGCTGTAGCTTAGAATCACCCTTGTTAGGTTGCTGGATAGGAGTAGAGAACCATGGCCATCAAAATCCATTACCCACATCTCCTTATGAGCCCTTGCTTTATCTTCTGTTGTTTAGTTTATCTTGCTCTGTTTTTGAGTCATTTCTCTGTTTCACATTGCTCTGTTTCGATTGCTGCTCTGTTTTGATCTCATTCCTTTTGCATTTCCATTTAGTTCTGAATCAATTAAATCACATTATTGCTTGAACTAGTGTCTGATTGCAGTACCTATTGCTAGGCAAAATCCATTTGGTTCGATACGACAAATACTATGAGGATTTGATAACTCAGAAAGCTGCAAAAAATCTTGTTATCAAATTGGTGCCGTTGCCGAATTTGGATTTCTTTGTTTATAATCAGTTTTTATTAGTACATTAGGATCAAGTTTAGGTACTATAGAGTTTTCTGGGTTGTTTGGACATCATTTACTCTGTTTTTGCCTCATTTACAGGACTACTCGGACTACCTGCTCGCCTGTTTCAGCCAGTTTTTTGTCCCCAGAAGCTGAGTCTCTCTGTTACTCGCCAGTTACACTGAGTTGTGCGTAACCACCCTACTGCTCGCCTGCACTACTCGCCTGCTTCCTGCAAGTCGAGACTTTCTGAGCCATTTTTCTGGGTACATGCATACAAGATCTCAAGGGGATCAGAATTTGGTTGAGTTGGTAGAAAACATACACAGACGTCCACGTTTCTGGGTTGGTAATCAGGTAAATGAAGACGGGATGAATGAGAACACAAATCTAGACGGCTCCACCAACACAGATACTGAGGCTCCACCAGCAGTTGATCCGCACCATGCACCACAGGTTCGTCGGTCTAGACGTATAGGAGCTGGAGATGCACCTAGCATCCATACTCAGAGGCAAGGCATCCAACCTCTAGTAGTTTCCAACAACAATTTTGAGATCAAAAGTGGGTTGATTACCATGATCCAAAGTAACAAGTTCCATGGTTTGTCTTCTGAAGACCCATTGGATCATCTAAATGAGTTTGAGAGGCTGTGTGGTTTGACAAGGATCAATGGAGTTTCAGAGGATGCTAGTATTCATGCATTTTACCTATTTTAACTTCATAGTTTGCATATGTTTTCATTTATTCTCATCACATATTATGCATTTTAGAGTCCCATTAGGATCATTTTGGCATGTACATAGCATTTGGAGCATCTCAGGTACAGTGGAGCAAAATGAAGCATTTTGGAGCAGAATTGGCTTGNGTGGAGCAAAATGAAGCATTTTGGAGCAGAATTGGCTTGAAGACTGCAAGATGGGCATGAACTGAAGAGCTAGAGCTAAAGACCTCAAAACTAAAGACTG
>OVAX01003304.1:0-20806 GCA_900406405.1 Lepidium africanum
TGCCAATCCAAAGTCTAAGAAGCATTAACAAACAAGCTCACTAAGACCACTAATCCCCAAACCATCATCTCTCGAAAGCTATGGAAGAAAAGCCCACAAAAGAGTCTTTCGGGAATTTCATCGAACACCTCTCGGGCGATGATTTTCCTAGCCTCTAATTTCAAACGACCAGCTCAAATCTAGCATTAAACACACTCTAAGTGGAGGAATCACAAGATCTATCAACCTAAACACAAGATCAATCCATCAAACTCATAGATCTACCTAACCATCAACCTAACAATCATTACTCTATCATTCCAAAATGAAGAAAAAGCAAGCAAAATGAAATGACTAAAAACATAAACATAATTAAATAAAGAAATCGAAATTATGAAATGGGTGAAGATGATCCTAAGATCATCTTCCCTCTTTTGTCTCCAAGAACACTCAAAATCTATATAGAAACTAAGTTTGAATCCACAAAATGAAATAAGAGTTGTTGGATATGTTGTTTGTCACCAATATTAAGTATTTATAAGGAGAAAATTAGGGCAACAAGCTCAAAAATGGCCCAAAACAATTGGGTCCGGGTTGACCCAAGACAAATCGGGTCAAACCAATCAAAAGTCACCAAGTGTGAGTGGTTTCAGCAGGTTCTCGGGCATGTGTGGTCACGGGTCTGGTCGAGAGGCTATATCTGGATTTCATTTCACAACCCGCGACCAAAACCGGTAGTGGGTCTGGTCGCGGTTGAATGGCATATGTTGAGTAAATTCACCGTATCTTTCTAACCACTTGGCCAAATGCATTCAAACCACCGCCAAATGAAAGCTGAGTCTTGTGGCTATCTTGTATCCAAATTTCAGCCAATTCCATTCAAGGGAAGGTCTTCATTGATCATCATCTTTAAGAGCTTCGGAAAGAGCCTTGGGTAGGTAAGGTCACAGCCCGGTCAAGAGGTCTTGAGGTCACGACTGGAATGGATCGCGGGTGGCTCGAGAGGTGTGGTGGTTGAATTTCACGAAAGGGACAAGTCACGGGACGGGTCACAAACTTGCCGCAGGAATTGGCTTCACGACCCGTGACAAATACAGGTCGCGGGTCCGGTCGAGGCTTCATGTTTGGATGCTGCTCGCGGGACGAACGGATCGCTGGGATGGTCGAGAAGAGATGTCTCGTGGTTACAGCCTCGGGACTTGTAGGTCGAGAGACCTGTCCGCAGTCACGGCTTACTTCCTGTGGGGGCGGCTCGTGTGTCCCGCGGTCGCAACCGGCCTCATACTTTGACATTTCTTCACTTCCTTTGCTCTTCCAAACCTCAATCCAAACTTGCTTCATCCCTTAAGCTCAAAATCAATACTCTTTGATGCAAGCTTCCATTCTTGAGCTCCAAACCTCATGATTCAAGTCTCCAATCACCTAAGAAATACTGAAAAACACAAATATATGCAAGTGCATGACCTAAGGATTATAATGCACAAACTAAACACAAAGTGACTCTAAAATCACATGATGTGCAACTAAAATACTAAAAATGATGCTAAAATGCAATGGAGAATATGGTAAAAATCATGCACATCAGTCGTCAATCTATGATACCAAAGATGCTTGATCTGAGTTGAAAGCGCCTAAGGTAGAGCTCAAACCAATTCTAGCCGGGCTAAGATACGCTTTCTTGGGTCTTAATCAAACTTAACCTGTGATTATGAATTATGTGTTGGACGATGGACAGCTTGATATGCTATTGACTGCTCTTAGGCATTTTAAAAAAGCTATAGGATATACTCTTAGTGACATTAGAGGAATCTCTCCTAGTTTCTGCACCCATAGGATACATCTTGAGGATGAGTTTCAATCTAGCATTGAACCTCAAAGGAGACTAAACCCAAATTTGAAAGAGGTAGTGAAAAAGCAAATTCTTAAGTTGCTAGATGCTAATGTGATTTATCCTATTTCTGATAGTAAGTGGGTCTCACCTGTGCATTGTGTTCCAAAGAAAGGTGGTATGACTGTAGTTAGGAATGATAAGAACGAACTCATACCAACTAGGACGATTACTGGGCACAAGATGTGTATAGATTATCGGAGACTTAATTCCTCTACTAGGAAAGATCATTTTCCGTTGCCTTTTGTTGATCAATTAATTGAACACTTTGCAAACCGTAGGTATTACTGTTTCCTTGACGGATATATTGGATTCTTTCAGATCCCTATACATCCGGATGACAAGGAAAATACTATTTTTACTTGCCCATGGCACTTTTGCTTATAGACGTATACCTTTTGGATTATGCAATAATCATGCTACATTCTAGCATTATATGACATCTATCTTTTCTGATTTGATCGAGGAGACAATTGAGGTATTCATGGATGATTTCTCCGTGTATGGCTCCTCCTTTTCCTCCTACTTGTCAAACTTGTGTAGGGTCCTTAGCTGGTTCGTGGAAACCAACTTAGTGCTAAATTGGGAGACGTGTCACTTCATGGTTGAGGAAGGGATAATTTTGGGTCATAAGTCTCAGCAAAGGATATTGAGGTTGACAGAGCCAAGATTGATGTGATGATTTAGTTGCAGCCTCCCAAAATGGTTAAGGACGTCAGGAGCTTCTTGGGACATACTGGTTTTTATAGGAGGTTTATGAAGGATTTCTCCAAGATAGCTAGACCACTCTCACGCCTACTATGCAAAGAGGCAGAGTTCTTGTTCGATGCTAAGTGTTTAGAGGCATTTAAAAAGATCAAGGAAGCATTGGTGTCTGCTCCTATAGTCCAAGCTCCAGATTGGGATTTTCCATTTGAGATAATGTGTGATGCTAGTGATTACGCTGTAGGAGCAGTCTTGGGCCAACGGAAAGATAAGAAGCTAATGTGATCTACTATGCAAGTAGAACTTTGGATTATGCACAGACCAAGTATACCACTATAGAAAAAGAGCTGTTAAGAGTGGTCTTCGCCTTTGAAAAGTTCAGATCTTACCTAGTTGGATTGAAAGTAATTGTCCATACTGATCATGCAGCTCTGAAGTATCTAATAAAGAAGAAGGATGCCAAGCCAAGTCTTTTGAAATGGATTCTACTACTTTAGGAATTTGATATGGAGGTTGTTGATAAGCTGGGAGTTGAGAATGGAGTTGCAGACCACCTCTCGGATGGTAGTGAATGATCCAATACCTATAAACGACTACATGCCAGAGGAACAACTTATGGCCATTAGAACAAGGAAAAACAGAACGAGAAAGCATGACTCGCAGGATGGACTCGCCAACCTTGCAGCGAGTAATGACCAACTTGCCTGCTCACTGGCGAGTACAACCAGCGAGTGCAGCGTACTCACCATCCAAAACCGAAGGAAGCTAGCTTGTTCTGATCTACCTTGGTACGCAAACTTGGTAAATTACCTGGTAGTCAAGGAAATACCTAAAAGCATGGACAAATACCAAAGGAAGAAGTTCTTCAGGGATGTGAACAATTACTTTTGATCTACCTTGCAGTGAGTAATGACCAACTCGCCTGCTCACTGGCGAGTACAACCAGCGAGTGTAGCGTACTCACCATCCAAAACCGAAGGAAGCTAGCATTTTCTGATCTACCTTGGTACGCAAACTTGGTAAATTACCTGGTAGTCAAGGAAATACCTAAAAAGTATGGACAAATACCAAAGGAAGAAGTTCTTCAGGGATGTGAACAATTACTTTTGATCAACCTTGCAGTGAATAATAACCAACTTGCCTGCTCACTCGCGAGTACAACCAGCGAGTGCAGCGTACTCACCATCCAAAACCGAAGGAAGCTAGCTTTTTCTAATCTACCTTGGTACGCAAACTTGGTAAAGTACCTGGTAGTCAAGGAAATACCTAAAAGCATAGATAAATACCAAAGGAAGAAGTTCTTCAGGGATGTGAACAATTACTTTTGGGATGAGCCTTACCTGTACAAGAGGGGACAAGATGGGTTGTTTAGAAGATGCATAGCAAAGAATGAAGTTCAAGGGATCTTGGAGCACTACCACGGGCCACCATATGGAGGTCATTTCGCAACATTTAAGACAGTTCAGAAGGTTTTACAAGCTGGGTTGTGGTGGCCAACGATGTTCAAGGATGCCCAAGCTTACATATCCAAATGTGATCCATGTCAAAGAGCAGGAAATATAAGAAAGTGGAATGAAATGCCTTAGAATCTAATCTTACACATCGAAATATTTGACTATTGGGGAATCGACTATATGGGTCCATTTAACCCACCCTCAGGAAGTAATGCTTACATATTGATGGTTGTTGATTACGTCTTAAAATGGGTAGAAGCTATAGCTGCCCAAACCAATGATGTAAAGGTGGTTATCAAACTGTTGAAGACTGTCATTTTCCCAAGGTTTGAGGTCCCAAGAGTGGTAATCAACGATGGAGGATCTCATTTCATAAACACGGCTTTTAAGGGTTTATTGAGAAAGTATGGGGTCAGACACAAGGTTGCAACTCCCTTATATCCTCAAACAAGTGATCAATTAGAAGTCTCCAACAAGCAGATCAAGGCCATACTCATTCGAGTGGTGAATGCATCGAAGAGAGATTAGGCAGCAAGACTAGATGATGCATTGTGAGCATATCGAACAGCTCATAAAACACCTATAGGAAGAACTCCGTTTCAGCTGTTATATGGTAAATCATGCTACCTTCCAGTTGAGATTGAGTATAAGGCAATATGGGCAACAAAGTTCCTAAACTTTGATCTGAAGACAGCTCAAGAAAAAAGACTCCTTGACTTGCATTAACTTGAAGAGATAAGGCTTGATGCTTATGAGAGCTCTAAGATCTACAAGGAGAGAACTAAGGCCCTGCATGATAAAAAGATAGCACGTAAAAGGATTGTAGTTGGGGATCAAGTTCTTCTCTATAATTCGACGCTCAAGTTGTTTCCAGGAAAGCTCAAGTCAAGATGGTTTGGCCCATTTCAAGTTCGAGAGGTTTTGCCATATGGAGCAATGACACTGTCCAATAAGAAAGGAGAGCACTTCACGGTGAAGAGGCAGAGAGTAAAGCCTTACATGGATGATGAGAGTATCCTGGAGAAGACCTTAACTCTTCTCGATGAACCTTTCCAAGCCTAAAAACAAGAGAGGAAATTCAAGCTCAATGACTCAAAACAAGCGCACTTGGGAGGCAATCCCATGGTATCCTTGTACATATTCCTTGCAGTTTCGTTTCGTTTTTCTTTGCGTTGTTTCAAGAACATAACTTGGGAAGCAACACATTGGAGTAACAAAGGCGAGTAGCACAATTTTGCTTAGGAGAAGACATGACTCGCCAGCACAACTCGCTGGAGAAGGGCGAGTTTGAAGTTCACAACAGCACCCAACCTCGACTCGCCTACCATACTCACCAGCTATAGCGAGTCAGGTTGCCCAGGTACTAGAAACTCCTTTCACAAATTGCATCTGATCTCTTATTACTGATCTGGAACTTCCCTTCAAGCTTTTATGCACACAGGGACTGTGTGATTTAAGTTTAGAGGAGGGTTCTAGAGTTTACTAACTATTCTTTTATGATTCTTAGTTTGTTTTCCATGCATTCCATACTTAGTGTAAAAATCCATTAAGATTTTTCATTTTAGCACATCTCATTGCACAACATTTCATTCAAGGCATAGAAAAACCAAACAAATTTGAAAATTTTCAAAAATGCATTCCACAAAAAAACAGTGTGTTCATGTAGCTGCACTCTATTTAGGATTGAGTCTAGATCTGCATTGGGAATTAGGACTTTGCTGCCATTAACTTGCTGTTAGATTTGCTAGACTCACTGCCCTCGTTGATAGTTATTGGTTGCATTCATTCTTGCTCAGAAAGTGAAAGTTGAACCATGCTAGGAATTTCTGAATGAATCTCATGCCTTAGCTGAAACATGTTGTGATCTAATGCATTTCCATACTAAGTGCTAATCGTAATCCTGACTTGTAATTATCAAATACGTGCATCATAATAGAGCTTGTGGATTGTACAGAATACTTGGATTTCCTTTTCCATCATGCATCTATCTTGGTAATCCAAGTAGTTTCCCATGAAGCATTTTACCTCATTTCAGACCATCATTTGCTTGATGTGTGTATGTGAGGCCTCCTTTTCGGATTAACTTGGCATAACGTGTTAGGTGAGAGCCAACAAGGGCATGACTTCATGTAGATGCTGGTCCACGATTTTTGGACCAGCTTAGGACTAGGTGGTTGTGATTTTGGGTGTGAAATGCTTGTGTCTAAGTAGGGACAGAAATGAAAAAAGCAAAAAGGGAAAGAAATATATAAGCTAAGGAGAGTCTAAGGGGAGAAAACACTGAAAGTAAGAAGTGTTCTAGTAAAGGTTTTGGGTAGCAAAAAGTAAAAGAAAGGTTCTAAGAAGCATTGGAAAAGAAAGAACAAGTCTTATGGTTAAGAACGAAAAAGAACCAATAGTTGTAAGTGTATAAGTCCCAAACTGCTAGAAGTCACAGTTTCTAGACCCCCTCCTTGGATTTATGATTGGAAGAAGCTTAAGATTATGATCATTTTCTGGGTTTAGATTGAATAAATTGATATCGAATTGGGTGCATGGGTAGATGGAGTCATGCTTTTGTATGCATCTATTGGTTCTCACCTTTAGCATTATGCTGAAGCCTAATCAAATTCATAGAGTGATCCCTTTTGCATTGATTGACCAAATTCTCAAAGAGATCATTTTAATCTCTTAGCCTTTACCCCTGACCAAACAAGCTCTATGATGTTGCATAGTTAGATTCATGGTTTCCTGCTCAATGAATGTTAAATGGATTGGTTGAAGTGAATCCATATGTAGGTTGAGGCTGAGTTCAAACAGTTTTGTGAATGCCATGGCTAAACCTTCAAGTAAGGCTATTTGAATTGCATCCTAGAAATGCAAACTAGACCATTGATTGTAGCACTCTAATCAGCAGGTTTGGCTTTGAGTTCCCAGCATTGCAACCTCTCTTCCTTATTTGTTCGATGCACTTGCTTGAGGGCAAGCAAGCACTAAGTTTGGGGGAATTGATATGTCTNGCTTGAGGGCAAGCAAGCACCAAGTTTGGGGGAGTTGATATATCTGCATCTTAGCATATTTAGATGCGTCATTTAGTGTACATTGCATCCATATTCATAGCATTCTCATCATTCTAGCGTCCCTTTTAGGTTCATATTGCATACATGTTGCATATGGAGTTGTTCAGGTACTTTTGGAGCTACCTGGGCATAAGGAGCATCATAGACTTGGACTAGAAGGAGAAACACAAGTTTGGAACAAAATTGGATCCGATTCAGTTCGACTCTTTCACTCGACTCGCCATCCCAAGGCGAGTTAACACTCAGAAAATCACAATAGAGGCGAGTCGGACCTATGTACGGATACAAGAAGCGAGTAATCCAGTTCCATAATGCAGAAATAACAACTCACCTGCTTGACTCTCTGTAGCCAGCAAGCAGACTTTCTCAAAGGCAGGCCAGAAGTGACTCAGACCCAGGACTCGAAGTGTGTGATGAGTGGCAACTCAGTTCTGCCAACTTGCCAGTCCTGCTCACCGATAAAGCGAGTTAATATCCCAGAAACCTATTTTGTTGACTTTTTCTCTGTGTTGACCCATTTAGGGTTGGGCTTTTTGGACTAGAAATAGCTCTTTTTAACTTAAAAAGCAGACATCCACGTTTTTAGAGATAGTTTTGGAGATTTAAGTGTTACTTTTCTCTCTTTTCTTATAGATTTATACTTAGATCTTGTATGAATGAATGATTTTCTGATTTAGCTTGTTTAATATATCTTGTTCATCTTTCTCTTCTCTCTCTAATCATGTTCTCCATTTCATTTTCTGGGTTTAAGCTTACATTCATGATTCTTGAGTAGATTGCTTAGGGGAATTGAGGAGATGGGTTAGATCTTGGTAGATTTGGTGTTCTGATTGCTTATCCAAGGTTGTTCATGCTAGATCTCTCCATTCTAGGTGCTCTTCATGCTTATTTCATTCTGGCCATATGAAATATGATCTCATGCATTTGTGCACACAAGGTGTTTGTAGAAATGCTAGATGGAACCTAGAGTTATAATCTGCTCCTTTTGGCTAAGAGATTAGATGCCTAGGGTGCTGGTTAGGCTAGATAGATAGTTCTTAATGCTTTCCTTATTGTCGTCACCATGGGAATGGCTTTGATTGTAGCTAAGAAAAGGTTAGAATTCATGAGAGTGATTCTGATTGTTGTTGCTATCTATGGCTTAGAGATCATCCATTAGGTTGTTGGATAGGTGCTTAGTCACTAGGACTGCTGAGATCGATGATCCTTACTCCTCAAGACCCCTCCTCAGTTCGTTTATAACTTAGCTTAATCATTTGCATTTTGATTGTAGTTGTTGCTTTGTTTTCCTTTCCATTGCTCTGTTTTTATGTTTCATGCTCTGTTTCCAACCTACTCTGTTTTGTCTGCTTGAATCTTCTAGCTTTGATTAGAGTCTGCTTGAATTAGATAGCCTAAGAATACCCTTAGTGCTATAAACACGCTTATTTGGTTCAATACCTCAAGTACTACGAGGATTGGATAACACAGAGAGGTTGCAAAACCTTGTTATCAAATTGGCGTCGTTGCCAAATTAAACGTTTTGTTTGCTACATTATGGGTCTTACTATATCTAAGATCAAGCCTTTGTTACTTTTGTCACTGCATTTCTCTATTTTTGGTGCGTTTCAGGAGAACTCGCCTACCCAACTCGCCTGCACATAGCGAGTACAGCAGAACTCGCCTACCTAGCTCGCCTGACTACAGCGAGTCATACCCATAGTAGCTTGATGACCCTAATTTGATCCATATAACTGAGTCTTCTAAGTTTTCCATCCTAGACTAGCTCCCTGTTATTGATATTGATGTTGTTTTTCTCCTTTTTGCTGCAAAGGTTTGAATTGTTCTACAATCTCTAAGGAACCTGTAGCTTTCACAAACTTCATCTCTATGGATTCCTTCCCTTTTATAACCCAAACCAAACTTGCATTCTATGTCTTTTTAACAAATAGTCTGAATCCTTTATTCCTTTGGACAACATCTTGATATGCTTCATCTGTTAATGTAGTCTGCTTTTGATGCTAGTGTTTTTGGTGTGTGTGCAAACAATCAATTAATAATCAACAAACGCTAAACAACTATCATTGAAAGCATTTGAGGTTCGAATCCACAGAGAATCTAGAATCAATGCCATAGGACTATGAGAATTAAGACTTAAGTTATAGCAATGGGTATGGCAATTTGAAAATAAAAGACTACTAACAATAAAATAAAGCAAACCAAGTCAAACAAGAAACATCATAAAGGAAATGATAAGCACACTAAACAAAGAACAAAACACAAACTAGCAATAGGCTAATGGATAAGTAATTGATCAAGGAGTATGACAATAAAATCAAGGTGTAAAGAGACTCATTAAGAAACATCCTAGGGCATGAGACACAACAATTAAAGAAGGAACATCTCACTCACATGGCAATGAACCCTATCTTAGACAATGAACCAAGTTAAACTCTCATTTGCCAATCCAAAGTCTAAGAAGCATAACAAATAAGCTAACTAAGACCACTTATCCCCAAAGCATCATGTAACACCCCGGTTTCGAGAAAATATGATAAGTAGTGGTGCATGCGGGGAGGTTTAAAAGAATTGATTTGGCCACCTATATCATCAAAGTGCAATTATCTTTTTCGGTCACTTATCTAGAGAAAACTCCAGGGTTAAGTGTGCTTAAGCTGGAGTCTCAAGGGATGGGTGACTTTCCGAGAAGTGATTTTGGAACCATGTGAGTGAGGATAAAACACGGGAAAATATCATGTGGTGATTTGTAGGGTCGGTAAACAAGTCTTTAAAACCTCCTGGACATAGCGTACCGACCGTCGGGCCGGTAAGATGGGCCCACGGGCTCGAAGAGGACGTAGGGCCCATTATGGCGGTAGTCGAGGCATTACAAGTGGGATCAGAGTTGAACCCAGTCGAGTGTGGAGTCTAGATGGCTCACACCGCAGGGGATGACGATCTGGGTATGCAACGAGGGCGTTGCGAAATAAGTGGGGGTGAATTGTAACACCCCGATTTCGAGAAAATATGATATGTGGTGGTGTATGCGGAGAGGTTTAGAAGAATTGATTTGGCCACCTATATCATCAAAGCGCACTTATCTTTTTGGTCGCTTGTCTAGAGAAAACTCCAGGGTTAAGTGTGCTTGAACTGGAGTATAAGGGATGGGTGACCTTCCGGGAAGTAATTTTCAGAACCGTGTGAGTGAGGACAAAACACGAGGGAAGATCATGTGGTGATTTGTAGGGTCGGTAAACAAGTATTTAAAGTCTCCCGGACGTAGTGTACCGACCGTCGGGCCGGTAAGGTGGGCCCACAGGCCCAGAGAGGATGTGGGGCCCATTATGGCGGCGGTCGGGGTGTTACATATCATCTCTCAAAGGCTATGGAAAAAAATCCCACAAAAGAGTCTTTCGGGAATTTCATCAAACACCTCTCGGGCGATAATTTTCATAACATCTAGATTTAAATGGCCACCTCAAATCTAACATTAAGAACACTGTATGTGAATGAATTAATAAATTGATCAACATAAACACAAGATTCAATCGTTAAACTCAAGGATCTACCTAACCATCAACCTATCACAACACTACTCTATCACTCCAAAATGAAGAACAAACAAGCAAATAAAATAAACCAAAGCATAAATATAATTAAAGAGGAGAAAAGAAAGGAAATAAAAAACTTAATAAATGGATGAAGATATGAAATTAGGGAAACAAGCCCAAAAGCGCAAAACAAAACGGATCAGGGTCAACCCGGGACAAAGCGGGTCAAATATTGAAGTTTGGCAAAGTATCCACGTGTTTGCTGGGGGTAGAGCATGCCTTGGTTGACCATATAGTCGATAATAAGCAGCCCAGGAAGGATAAATCCTGTGTTGCGACCCATCGACCCGAAGTGGTCGGACATACGGCCGATGTGAGTTCGCGGACAATTTGGTGTAGATAGGGAGGCGTTGACCACTTCATGTCGACCTTGAGGTTGACCCTCTACAGATCCAGATTGATTTTATGCGTCCTGGACATGTCAATATGGTTGAGTTGAGCTAGGGGTCGATGGTCCTTGCACCCGAGAGTTTCAATGTAGTCTTCGCGGCAGAATGACATATATTGAGTAAATTTATTGTATCTTTCTAAGAGTTTGTCCAAATGCCTTAAAACCACCAGAAAATGAAAGATGACTCTTGTGGCTATCTTGTGTACAAATTTCAGCTAATTCCATTCACGGAAATGTCTTCATCGATCACCATCTTTAAGCACATTGTATTGGTTCTTCACAAAAGGCATTGTTAACTAAAGTGGTCAAGGTTCTCAAACACCAATTTTCCTAATTTTTTGATGCATTTCATTTCATCTCCTTTCTTTTCCATCCTTTGAAGAAGTCTCCAATCCTCCATACATAGTTCCAAATCACCTAAAATGACCTAAAACGAGAAAATATGTGACTCGATCTATCTAAAACTCTAAAATGCAAAATCAAAGAAAACTTATGCAACAATGAATGAATGTGACTCCTAAGTGATAAAAAAGAACCAAAATATTTATGAATTTCTATGTAAATGTGATGCATATCAGCTTTCAAGATGTATTCTTACTTTTGACATCCATGAGTTCATTCTCAGCTTGTTGAAGCTTATCTACAACGACCTGTTTTTCTGTCATCACACGTTTGTTTTCTTCTCGAGTTTCAACCAAAGAAGTCACCAATATGCTCATCTGATCTTCAAGATTCATATCATGTTTCTCATCGGATTCTGACTCGTATGCATTAGCATCTTGGTATTCAGCAGGAATCTGATTCTCATTTGACTTTCAGGAATAAGGTCGACGTTTTTAACTTTGTCCTCATTTTCATTCATTTCCAATGTCAAGATAAGCTACAAAGTGGTTCAGAATGTTATCATCTTCATCACATTCACTGTCACTATCACTCAGAGTTGTGATAGCTGATTTTCTACTTAATTTGGACAGGCATTTGTTCTTCGTATGTCCATATCCTTTACACTCGTAGTATTGAATAGTCATCTTCTTCTTGGCTAATGGATTCAAATTTAAAGTGTCTATACCCTTGAAATTCAAGACATTGCTTGTCAGCTTTGTAGTTGTATTTATTAGCTGCTAGTTTTGCAGAAGCATGATATTTTCTTTTCTTTGTCCTATTTCTACTTTTCGAATGATTTTTTTCATAATTAGCCCCACTTTATCTTCCAAATTTGCAACTGATTCCTTTCCATGAGATGCTTTTTCAAATACAACAACAATACTCTTACTGTTGGTTGTCCCTTCCTTCAGGGTAATTCGAACCTCATAAGGTTGCCTCATACCAACAACCTAGTCATATCTCATTATGTCAGAGTTCTGAGACACCTCGAGAGCTTATCGATGACCATGGAATTTAGTTGGAAGACATCTTAAGAGCTTATCTATCGATGACTACAGAATCTGCTGCAGCTTCAAGGTCAACTCGCCTAGTGGTATGGCGAGTTAGACCGACGAGTTGGGTAGTGGTTTTCTTCCCAGCTTGTTTATCCTCCCCACTCTTTGTTGACATTGTCCCCAGTGGCGTTAGGCGCTACAGCTTGAGAATGAAGTTCTTTACCGCTCCTGAGGGGAATTGACTGAGCTCTGTATTCTTTTGGATTATGAACTGCCTGGCATGGAAGCTAACCTTGAGTCTTGACAGTGGCAGAGGCTTATTGGCTTTCGACGTATTTCAAGCGAGCATTCAATGTTTCGAACTTGCAATTCAGATCATTGTGTGATGCATCAATTTTTCTGTGAACCTCAGTGAATTGCTTGCTGAAGGTCTCAGCTTACTGAGTTTAGCTCTGTTGAATTTGTTGAAGGATCTCCATTATGTCTGAAGTGCTTTTGTTTCTGAGGTTGAAGCTGGTGCAGGCTTGAAACTCTGATAATATTACTGCTTGGGAACCCAGGCGTTCTGTTGTCCAGGCTTAGGAGGATAGACTTGATCTTCTTGGTTGGCTACGTTGTTGCTGCGGTAAGACAAATTGTTGTTTTGTTTGTAATTACTCCATTACCTTGAACCACCTTGGATTTTGTAGGAAGCTAATCTCTTCAATTAACTCGTCCTCCCCTTCTTGAGCTGTGTCCTCTTCCACCAGATTCACTTGCCTGTGATGAACTGACAGCAGCTTGTCTAGCTTGTTGCTCAAACTCTTCAACTCCTTACTGTTATGTGCTTCAGATGCACCTATCCTTCTCTCAGCTCTATCAAATTCTTCTCCATACTGGCCATCAGCGAATGAGAGGTTCTCAATCAGCTCTCTACCGTCATCAACATCCTGGTTCAAAAAATTTCCATTGCTAGCCGTGTCTAACAACATCCTCAGCTTAGGTTGAATTACCCTATAGAATTGGCTTAAGATGGTCTCTTTAGAAAAACCATGGTGCGGGCATTGAGACTAATACGTCTTGTAACGCTCCCATGCTTCAGCTAGAGACTCAGTGCCACTCTTAACAAAGTTGGAGATTGAATTTCTCGGCTTGGCTATCCTGGAGGTGGAGAAGAACTTAGTTAGAAACAGTCTCTTACAGTGAGCCCAAGTTGTTATGATACCTCAAATGCTGCAAATGGCTTGCACTCACCTGTGTATGGCGAGCTGGGGGGTCGAGTTCAGCATTCTTCAGCTTCAGCAAATGTTCCAACTGGGCTGCACTCACCTGTTACTGGCGAGTTGGACTAGTGAAGCTTCAAAAAAATATGATTTCTGGCTAAGTCTGGAAGCTGAACTCGCCACTAACAGGCGAGTTGGCTAGGCGAGTTCTGGATACTTGGTCTGCAAAATCCTCGGTTCTTGATGTTTTGGCTCCATCTCTTCAGTTCCAAGCCTAACTTGCAGTCTTCAGACTTGTTTGCTCCAAAATGCTCCGAATTGCTCCTAAAATGCTCCAAATGCTATGCAAATGCAAAAATGGCCTAAATAGGACTCGAAAATGCATAATATGGAACATGAATGAATGCAAACATATGCAAACTATGAAGCTAAAATGGGTAAAATGCATGAATATCACCCTTCCCTAAAAACTCTCTCACGTTCCCATATCAAAAAGGATATATTCCTTTTCCTTTTGAAAAATTCTTTCAAAGATTCTTCCTTATCTCCAATTGAATCTTTAATAACCTTGAAGTATTCCCCTCCAAGTTTCTTTCAACTCTCATGTGTTCTCTTTCAACTCTCATGTGTTCTCTTTCAACTCTCATGTGCTCCTTATTGTTAGCAATCTCGTAACATCATTAACTCATGCATGTGACTTGCGTGTTGTCCGAAAACTCACACTTTCAAAATGATATGGATTTTACAAGTTGGTCAATCTGCAATGAACCCAACTGCGTGACAAGGCTAAAGATCAAACTACACAACCTACGTAAGATACAACCTTACCTTTGAACCACTTTGAGAATCTTAGGTCTTCAATGGTTCCAACAAGCCAAAGAAGGCTTGAAACCACCACTGGATCCTCCAGATACGCTCTAATCAAAAAGATGGTTCGATTCGGTTCTGTTTAAGGCAAGTCCGGGATCCACTTGTCTTAAGAGCTTGCAAACTCATGTTTGGCGACAAGGATAGTATTTCAACCACTTAGAAACCTTCCAAGATGTCCCACCATGCACCATCACACAGGGAATTAGGTGAATCCTCTTGCACATTAACATTTCTTTCTCAAACGCGTTCACATTGGAGCCATTTACTCACCAACGGCTAGGACATCAAGACAACTTCTCCTTATTTAATTTTGTGTATTCCTTTTCTAAATTTGGCCTCATGACCGTTGGCTCTTCTCTTTCTACGAGCTTTATATAAGCTCATCAATTTCTCATTGTATTCTCAAGTTATTATCGAAGTTATTGAGTAAAGATTGTATCTTTTCAAGCTTATGTCTTTAGTCTTGATCAATTGAATCATGTGAGTAATTCATTAGTCTCTTTGGTCAGTGGATTAGACTATTTATGAGAGGCAAATGCCCTAGTTCATTCATCTATTGAGATAGTCAGTCAACTTATCCATCGACTGAGAGAGTCAATCAACAAATCGACTATGATGATTTCAAAGTCTCAGACGTGAGATTCCTATCCAAGTTCCTCACCTCTAAAGCACTCATCAATATTGATTAGGCTTGGCTTGATCTTAAATTTGCCAGCTTCAATGTCTAGTATGGGGATCCCACACTCGAGGCCTATAAACCTAGGCTCATCAAAAGCCCAATCAGATTCTGATTAGGTGGCTCGCCATCCGAACCACAAAATGATCATCTTAATGGCGTCTTCATAAACACCATTCATCTAAAAAGTCTTACACAACCTTTCAAAATGATCCAAGTGATCAAGAGTGTATTCTAGAGGCAAACCATTGTACTACTGATTCTGAGCCATGCTGATCAAACTAGACTTGACCTCAAAGTTGTTGGCGGCTATAGTTGGAGTTCGAATACCATATTGGACTTCCTTAAGGTTTGGCTCATTTAAAGCTCCAATCGGTCTACCACCATGTGGGTCAAAAATCGAGGTCGATTTTGAGCTACCATTAACATTACCCATTGGAAGAAGCACATTCTCTTCAATCGATGGTTGCTGATCACCTTGATTCTCCATCCCTAGGTGTCTAACGTGATCTTCTCTTTCTTTGGCTCATCTTTTGTTAGCAAGTCTTCTATTCGATCTTTCAAGTGCTAACACGTCCGGATTATAATCAAGAATGTCTTGTTGTCTACTCCTTGTTTGCATAAACCTTTAAAACAAACACAAGACAAAGATTTGTAACAAACGAAAATAAAACTCTAGTCTCAACAAGAATCCAAATCCTATTGGCTCATTGCTTTAGGTTCCCTGGCAATGGTGCCAAATTGATGAGTGCTAATTTTTTTAAGCAAACACAATCAAATTTATAGATCAACAAATGCACTACAACTATGTAATTGTGAGCACTTGAGGTTCGAACCCAAAGGAACCTAGAATTGGCAACAATAGAACTAAGAGAATCCTAAATTAAGCTAGAGAGATCAATAAAGAATGATTGAAACAAACAAAAGAAACAAACATCAAACTAAAACAAGCAAGAACCAAGCATTAAGCATAAACCAAAATGAAAGCAACTTAAACTAGCAAATGCAATGAACAAAACAAAGCAACAAGCAATAATCAAGATAAAGAAAATGAATGACAATAGGATAGGCATTGATTTTGGGCAATGCAATTGAACAAAGATGCAACAAGGATTCCCTAAATACACAGCCTAGGGCATGAGACAAAACAAACAATGATAGAACATCCCATTCTCATGGCAATGAACCCCATTATAAGCAATGAACCAAGCTAAATTCTCATTTGCCAATTCAAATCTTAAAATGCATTAAACACAAGCTCACTAAGACCAATAATCCCCTAGACATCATCTCTCCAATGCCTAGGAAGAATAGCTCTAATATAGGTCTCTCGGGAATTTTATCGAAGACCACTCGGGCAACAAAATTCCTAGCATCATTCTTCATTTGATCAAGCATTAAGATCACTTAATTAGAAGGAATCCAACAACCTAAGCATCAATCAACCAAAAACAAGCCCTAGATCTAGCCAAATTCTAAAACTATTTTAGCTAACTACTCACACATCATGAAATTAAAAACAAAAGCAATAAAAGAGATAAACATGAACATAATGAAATAGAGATGAGAAATAAACAAGATATTCTTCAATTGATATCAAAGAAATGATCCAAAATGAATCATCCAAGATGATCTCAAAGTTTCTCTCAAATCTCTCTCTCAAAAGTCTTAGAAGCTAAGCAAAAACAAAACAACGGTAAATGAAAAATGAGGCTCAGCTTAGGTTAATGATCTGATTCCATATATTTATACTCCTTGGAAATAGGGTTAAAAAACTATAAAAATAAACCAAGTTGACCCGGGACAAACCGGTTCAAACCATAAAAAAGTGCCAAGTGTCATGTGCATCAAGTGGTTCGTGGTAATGTGGATCGAACGCTACGTCAACAACTTGGTCGAGGTTCGGGTCGGACGTGTGGCATCAGACGGATCTGACGCAGCCTCGGGTAGCGGTCTGGTGTGAAGTTTTGGCCCTTTGGAAGTAACATGTCGGACGCGGCTTCAGATGTACGTCCAACGTGAGGTCACAGACGTTTGGAAGCAACGGGTCGGATGCGGCCTCAGATGTTCGTCCGATGTGAGTTCATGGATGTTTGGAAGCAATGGGTTGGACGCGGCCTTGGATGTACATCCGACGTGAGATCGCGGATGTATGTCTGTGTTGGGTTGGATGCGGCCTCGGACCGCCGGTCGATGTGAACTCCAAAACCTTCCTTTCTTTATTTTTTTAATCCTTCACTTCATATGCTTAAAGCCTCCAAGTTAAGTCTCCAATCACCTAAAAAGAACCGAAAAGAACCAAATATGTAAATGCATGGCCTATGGACTCTAATGCATGAACTATACCAAATGTGATCTAAAATAAGACTAAATGCAACGTATATGAATGATAATGATGTAAAATGATGATGAAAAACACACATATCAGTTATCTTGGAATGGGAACCCCTTTTTAAAGTTATCAAGCAATAAATTTTGCACCTTCTTCAGCAAGTTTGTCTCTGCAGCGTCAGTAGTTTTTCGACGCATCACAAACCACGTTATCAGGTTTATGCGAATTGGCTCAAGCATCAAGATTACGGGGTAATCACGTGCAACAGATAACACATTGTTTAGTGACTTAGCTATATTGCTAGTCATTATATTGTATCTATCTCCATATAAATATGTCATTGTCCAATGCTGAAATCCAACCTTTAATAGGTAATCCACACAATCTTTGTTCTTTATGATTTTCTCTGCAAACTTCTCCTCAAATTTCTTAATCTGGTACGCTCTAGCTGCAGAAGAAACCAATTTGCTTAGGTGGAAATTGTACATTTCCAGTATGCTCTTGTTCAAGTGTACTACGCAAGCACCGTGATTTGTTACATGGTACACACGAGACATATTATAAACGTCATTCATTTACACTATATGCTAATCCGTGATTATATTATCTTCTATTATTTATACACTAATAAGATATGTTACATGTATTTCATCACATCCTTCTTTTAGGTTATAACTGCCATTTCTTTTGCATATTGTATCCCATATCAACTATTCTCTGACTATATCTTATAAAAATATTGTTTCCTCCATTCCACAATTTCAAATTTACTTGCAATCAATTGAACGACTCAAGACATCCCTTGTTACCTACTATAATATATATTAAAAGTTTTCATTTTGTCGTACATATGATTAAATCATTATCTGTTAATCCACCATTATTTAGTTACTTATATATTTAACACCTAATCTAATACATCACAAGTTCTCTATTCAAGTATGTTACCTTTCTATATTTATATTCTATCACTTAGCTAAACATCTACAAACAAGATTTGTTTACATACTATATTATCTAGAACTATTTTTCATTATGTTCGTACTTTTCTTATGGTTGTGTAAACTAAGCAATGCCTATTAGAGACAATTGTTAATTCTGGTCCGTCTGGTATAATGTCTGAAAGTTTTCTCATAAACCATGTCCATGCATGGTCGTTTTTGCTGTTAAATATCCTAAACACAATTGGGAAAATCTGATAATTTGCATCTTGTGCACTTGCTACAATTAGGCATCCTCCATAGCATCCCCGCATGTGTGTTCTTTCTATGACAATCACCTTACGCATGTATGTGTACCCAAAAATTAAAGAATGTAGTGCATAAAATAGATACGTGAAACGCTCATTGCCTTTGTCATCTAAAATCGTGTCCAATGCCACAACCGAGGATGAGTTTGTCTTTAGAAGCAACTTATAATAAGACGGTATTAGGCCGTAGCTCCCAATTGATAATCCCATTGCACTATCCATTGCAATATCTCTAGCACATCATGCTTTCCAATATCAAATGTGCACGTAAACCATTTCCGGAGTTCCCTTTGCAGCTCGTTTGGCTTCGGCCTTTTCGCCATGCAAAGGTACTTATGCTTCATCGATTCCCCAATAAATGTAGTAGATGCTTGCCTATTGGAATCTCCCCTTGCTTCAATGATGCACGTGTGATTACTTAATAATTTTCTTATTAAGAACCTATCACTCATCCCGATCTTTTATGCTCTTGCTCTCCATGGACTCTTCTCGTCTACACATTCAAAATGCACAATTGTCGGGTCTGATCTCTCATATTTGAAGTAGAATTTTTATGTCAATGCATGTGTAGAAAACTTGTTTCTGCAATCTTCCTTATCCTTAAACATCATTCCCACAAAATATTATGAATTCTTCGTAATCAACGTCCCTTATTGTTCTTTGTAAATCATATTTTTGTTTACATGTTAATATTAGTTTTAAGTCGAGTATGCGATCATAATGTAATTCAATTTTGTAGTTGTTAACTTAGATATGTGCTAACATATAAGGATGCTATCATATTTGTGTTAACAATGTATACACTATTTAACTGGTATCTCTAAGCCATTCGTTTAAAATTTAACAATATTTAGTTGATAACTTAGTTATATGTTATAACATATAAAAAAGATATCATATATTTGCTAAAAACATATAACCTGTATATAGGGTATCTCTAAGGCAATTGTGCAGAAGTAATTTAAATCTATCAGGGTTAGGCCCTCACCTATACCGTTCTCTCCCGAATCATCAAAATATGGTGGCGCATTACAGTCATGCAAAACATTAGCACAAAGGCCTCCCACTACCATTCATGACCTTTTTAGAACCTGGGATGTTCATCCCTCCTTTCGTTTACGTTCAATGGGTCCCCCATCTCTACTTTCAACCTGGTTTATCACATTGACCTCCTACACTAACGGGGTCACCATGGGTATCTGTTATGTCCATTAAGTCTGTTAGGCGAATAATAATTTTGCTCCAAATATTTAATTTAAAAAATATCCAAAATTGTTACCGTTAATCCTACCCATGCTTGATAAACTTTTCTCATTATCGCTCTCAGAATCAAAGTCATCTCTCTTTGTATCGACTAGCGTCTCATCCTCACGAGAGGACAATGTTATTGATTTAAATACATTACTTGATGCTCCTTTAATCATTGGATGCTTCCCTAAATCTGTCGAAACGTTCAAGTCCAATGGACTTACATGTGCCATTGATGTTGACACTACTATCTACTGGAAGACCATTCTATTAACATTGTTTTACTCTGCATGAAAGCCTTGCACATGTTCATAGCATCTGTTCCCATCCACATATTTGTCTGGCATAGATCTCGTGTCATTCTTTGTGGCTCTTCAGTACGAGCTATCCCCTTTCCCTGATCTATTATCCCCATCTCCTCTCTTACAAATAAGCAATACAAATATAATTTGTTAGATACTGCTCATTTGGTATAGCTAAGTTATGTTGTTTTTCAACTCAAAACATTAACATAGCTTGATATGTGTTAGATTTTGTATATGTATGATATCCTTTGCTGTTGATATTTGCTAATTAACGTTTGTGTTCCTACTAACACGTATCACGGTCACTTAACATTATATCCCTCTTACATGCTAACTTTAACACAACATCTACACTTATTACACGTATCTGCTACTTATACATGCCAACCAATATCATGTCCCCTTTTTCCATCCCCACTACACATTAATCTTGTAAAAAAATATATATATATATATATATATATATATATATATATATA
>OVAX01003305.1:0-20793 GCA_900406405.1 Lepidium africanum
GTGAGATCCACAAAGGGAGTGATGAACCCTTTGATACTCGAGCTGTTCAATCCTTGGACTCTTCACAAGGAAGAACTCGTCACCTTTCTTGAATCCTCAAAGAAAGTGGCGGAAATCTGTTTGAGAGAAAATACGTGATCTTTATTAAACTTGTTGAAAAATACAATGCCGAGGGGAACCTTATATAATGGTTCAGCGGCGTGGGCCTTCTAGGTCAAATTTATTACACGGAATCAAATCAAATCNTGGGGGCCTTCTAGGGCAATTTATTACACGGAATAAAATAAAATCAAATCAAATCTAAGCAAGAAAGGAAATAAGTGGCGCAGCACTTTTGACATAACGGGAAACAAATCAAACACAAATAAATACCTAGATCACGTAAAACGGGAAAGTTGATCTCGGACTTTAAGGAGGTGGGGCCGAGATCGTACCTGCAAATAAGGAAACCAAAAAGTACATGCGTACCTGGGCCGGTCTGTGGGTTGCAGGCGGGAAGGCCGCGGCTGGAGTAGTGTCGTCCGTGATCTGGGCTGCGCTGGTCGCGGCCTGGGTGGTGCTGGTCGCAGCTTGGGAAGTACTGGTCGCGATCCGTGCTGTGCTGGTCGCGGCCTGTGCAGTGCTGGTCGCGATCCGGGCTGTGCTGGTCGCGGCCTGCGTAGGGCTGGTCGCGGCCTGCGTAGGGCTGGTCGCGATCCGTGCAGTTCTGGTCGTGGCCTGGATGTTGTTGTTGGCGGCGGCAACCTCTTTTTCTTCAGGTCGTGGTAGTGATAGCCGGTTCAGGTCCGTCTCGGCTATAGGCCCAATCAGGTCGAGCAGCGTCCCGATAGCTTCGACGAACTTGTCTCGGACGGCCTTCGTCCGGCTTCGGGTTTCTGGTCCAGGACGAACGGTTGGAATGTCCTGAATTGCCGCCATGATTAGGAGGCTGTGGCTGATGGCCTCATCACCATGAGCCCCAAAATTGACATCGCTATGATTATCAAAGAAACAAAACCGACCTAGGCCTGAAAAGAGTTCACTATCCTTCCAAGAAGCATCAACGAAGCATCGGTGTCCTGAACCCTAGATGACCCACCAGAGGCCTAAGAATAACCTCATCAATCCCGGAAGAAGAAGAAACAAACGAAGGAGCAGAATTATCCCTAGTCGATACGACAGGTTCTGCATGACAAATCAGTTCCCGAGGATCCCGATCAATATTAGAAAAATTTTGTTATTTCTCGCCTTCCAAATGAACGATAAGATCCAAGGGAAAGAAGAGGATGGGTGCTTTGAAATGAAGAATGTTTGGAAGTTTACTATATATATATGAACAATGAAGAATAGTCTTCTCTTTTAGGTTTTGTTTTTTGTTTACATGTATCGAAACAGATGGTAAGTTTCTCACTCATATATTGGAGGCCGATGAGCCAAACCCAACAAAGCAAGCTGATTCAAAAGAATCCACCTCATCTTTAACATTTACCCTTTCTTGCAGATCAGTTTGAGCTTGATTAATTAGGTATAAGACAAAAGGGCCATAAGTCTAAGAAAAGTTATTACACATCTCTCCTTTCGATATTTTGATATTGTTTGTTACACATTGAAGACTGCTAATGTGATGTCACTATATATAGTAGACTGCATTGGTTGAACTAACAATTGATAACACAACCCTTTGGATATCTTTTGTTACTGCAGCTAAATGTTATAAACTTATAATGACTATGCGTGTTTCTTTAAATGTTGAAAGAAGGATGCTTTTAAGCGCACTAGGAATAAAGATTGTGCTAACAAATCCAAATAAGGGTCTCAAAGGTGCATTGGAGAAAGCAAAAGAGATTGTTCTTAAGGAAAAAGAACACATATTTTCAGCAATTTGACAAGACAACACATACAAAGGTAAAAAGTTATCGAGCTCCAACTTTTTATTCGTATTTGGAATGTGTGTCCTAATAAGTTGGATTTTTATTTGTTTGGTAAGATCCACTTTGAAACTACATAATTGGAACAAAGGATATTGTAACCTCATCTGGAGGTTTCTTAAAAATGATGAAGAAGGATGTTAAAGTTCATAGATACATCTCTTTCTCTTCTTTTTCGGTTTTTTGGTCTAACCTTATAATTTCCTTAATTTGAATGATTCATAAAACATATGTGGTTGGATACTTAACCATATGAAAGAAGAGTGATTTCTGGAGACAATCCTGGTAAGGAGCATTGAGGCTTCACTTCTCCAAAATTAAAACTTTGAATTGCGTTTAGTTACTTAGACATCCTCCTTAACACCATTAAACATATTATTCGGGTTACCATCCGGAAATCTTGGATTTTAAACTACTCGATGAAGTGTTTAAGGTTTAAGAAACTCTCCTAATCAATATATCAAAACAAATATATGTTTTGGAATACTAAAAAAGGATCATGTCAAGAAAACTATAGGTCAGCAACAACGAATCAATTGAGATGGCGAGGAGACTAGCTTTAAAAGAAGGGTTGTTGGTAGACATATATGAATCTCTTTATGTTCTCCCATCTTTCCACTATGAATCATCAGGTTTATACTTTTGCGGGAATGTGTATATACATATTAGGTTGGGATTTCATCTCGAGCCACTACCATAGCTGGAATTAGCTTAACTAAAATGGCATAGAAAGCCGACAATCTTACCATGGTGAGAGAAAAAAAATAGATATGAATATTTCAAAGTGTTTACATTTACTGATCAACCATCACACATGTAGATGGCATCATACAACTCATGATCATTATGATGCATCTATCCAACGATTTAGCACCAGCCAAAAGATTTCACAACTTCATCTAATCTTAGAAGATTAATATAGCTCGGATTTTTAAATGTAAATGTAAATAAAATGCAAAGAAATATAACTTAGCAATTAGTTTATTTTGATGTTTACTACAAATCATTTCTATTAAATTATACATTTACAAGTTATTATTTAATACAATAATTTATATTTCTTAGATTTTAGCTAATAGAATATCGCAGAAACTTTGTTATCAAATTATCAATAACCCATTTTGTTTACAAACCCATTTCTGATAATCCGAAATCGAGGAAATCTTTCAAAAATGAATAAATATATATAGTATCATATTTATTTCTCTTTGTTCTTAAAAAACTTTATCTCGATTCTTTGACTTTGTTGTCTCAACAAAAAAAAAATAAATATGTGAAGTATTTGATATCTATTGAATGTTTTATGTTAGACGTTATCTACATTTATGTTAGACGTTCTATATGTTTATACGTCTTTCATAAAACACTATATTTATTGTATAGAACTCTAATCTTACAAATTAATAACAAACAAAATTAGTACTTAAATAAAGTCGTTAACATAAAATATAGGAAAATTTTGCTACACTAACCCATTTTATTATATAAATTAGTTAAATAACCTAAAATTTTAAATTACTTAAATAACTCATTTTTTCTCTGCTAATTTTAATTACCAAAATACCTTTTACCTAATAAAAAAATAAAAATTGTAATTTACCATTTTTAGATAAAGAAAATAGATAATTTTGAAAAGATATGAATAATCTTAACCAACTTAAGATAATATTGTAGGTCTCCAAAAGGAATATTCTTTACCTTTTAAAGGTTTAAATACTGATAAGAAATTATCTCACTTGTCAATAATTTCTAAATCATGGTGAAAAAGTGACTATCTTAGTTTCATCAATTAGGAATCATTGTCTACGGCTTTTCAGGTAACAACATAACTAAACTATTTATTTTAGGGTCACAAAATTGAAATTTTACAGTTTAGTAGACTTTCTGCAAGTTTGCCAGATTTTAGCAGACTTTTTGCAAGTTTCATAGATTTTTGGCATATTTCCTACAATTTTGCTAGATTTTTAGCAGACTTGCAGGAAGTCTGCCAGATTTTTGACCGACTTCCTGCAAATCTGCCAGAAATTCGATAGACTTCTTGCAAATCTATTGAATTTTTAACAGATTTACTGAAACTTTGGGAAATATTTTTTGCAGACTAATTATGCATCAGCACAGATCGATCGATCTTTGACTTTTGTCAAATTTTGTTCCGTCGTAAGCATAGATCGATTGGTCTTGTACTATACCGATCAATCTTGTTTTTTTTTGAAAAGACTAAATTGATATCTTAGATTGTAACGAGGGAGTTGATCGAAAGAGTAAAAAATAAGTGTCCATTCAATTATTGTGCATTCACCAAATACTACTCCAATTGCGTCATTTATTTGATTATAAATTTCACAAAATTAATTACATTTAAAGTTATCATATCAACCAATAAAAATCATTCTCAAAATGAATCAAGAGCTAGTTTTCATAGAGACACTAACCAAAAATTACGTGCACTAGTTAATTTGATTTGTTTAAAAGATGTGTTAAACGCAATATTTTTAGATTAAAACGTAAGTGGTTTTGCTTAATAATAAAATTGACATCAATATAATTTTCTATTTTGGTTGTCAAAATAATTTTTTTTATCTACACGTGATAATTTAACAAAGTTAATATAATAAATCTAGATTGAAATGTGGCTAAATGCTAATTGAGTTTAAATTGTATACATTACATTTGTTAAGTTTAGGTTTTAATTTCTGATTTATTATATTATATTAGTCTTTTTTATATGGTAAAGATCAGAAGAAAATAGTTGATTTTTTCCATGCCAAATCTCATTAATGTATTCGTCAATTGTAAGAAGACAATTACATAATGAAGAGCTAATTGAGTTTTTTTTTTTAAACAGGGTTATCCTAGTAATTTATAAAATAAAATGGATTATATTAATCACTTTTTTCTAAAATATAAGTAAACGTAGAAGAACTTCATGATCAATATTCTATTTTTATTATTTATTTAATTTTACCCTAACAACAAAACCAAATAATACTAAATTTGTAGTTGAGTATACAATTAAAAATTTTAAAATTTTGAATCATGTTCTTGCGGCAAAATCAAAATATAATTATATATCAAATTAAATTATATTTTATTATGTTTTATACAATGTAAATCTAAAAAGATAGGTAAAACTTATCTTAATATTCCCGAAAACCAAAGATTTATTTTTTGAACATAATCGTATTCCTACGTATAAAATATAGATAAAATTAGTAATTAATTAAAACCGTGAACATAAATTATAATTACTCTTAGAACTAATTCAATTTTCTATTATAATCATTTATTTAATTTTTCCCTAAGTACACAACCAAAATATACTAATTGTATAGTTGTGTATACAACCAAAATATGACATTTCAAATTATAAAATTACTATATTATTATTTTATTAAAGATTTAAACAAGCAATATTGAAATATAGAGACAATGTTAAATCTTTGCATAACTTAAAAATTTAATATTTAAAATTGCATATAATAATATTTATATATATATATATATATATATATTGTTCCATAACAAAGAAAAATATAACCCGCGCCTTAACGTGAGGTTCAATCCTAGTCTTATATATTAAAAAATAAGACATTTTCATTTTGGACGTGTTATAAAGTACATGATAAAATTAACTTAAGGTTCATAACTACCCTTAAAATATGATTAGGATGGATTTTATTACAAAAAATATATATATTCAAAATTAATAAAATTTTAATAGAAAAAATTCTTTAAAAAAATCAAAATTTAATAAAAATATATCGGTTGCAAATTTGATTATTGATTAGGTTCCGGTTCACCTTTCGATTCGATTTTCTTGGAACATAGATTTAGGACAGATTCTGTTATTTTGTTGGGTTTGGTTCATCTTATTCAGTATTTTGTTTATTTTGATTTAAGAATTATTCTGATAGAGTTTGGTTAAGTATAGATCGAGTTCGGGTTTGAGTATTTTTATATAATTATCCAAATTTTTTTTTTTTTAAATTGGTTCTTGATTTGGTTTTGGTTCGGATTAGGGTTCGGATTAGGGTTCGGTTGTTTAAATATATAGAGTTAGGAGTCTTAGGGTATTTTGTTGGGTTCGGTCCAAGTTTGATTCTTCTCATTCAGGTTGATTTCGGTTTAGGTCTTGGGCCTCTAGAACAACATCTCGAAAACAATATTCAAAATATCAAACACAAATCTAAGAACCACATGAACATGGGTTGAAAAAAATAATCAAATCCCATGTTATAATGTGGATATAATCATAATTTCCATGATTAAAGTGTAAAACTAAAAGAATAAGGACATAAATTTTGAAAGAAGTGGATTTAGTCAAGTGGTTAAATTTCCATCTATACAAAGTTTTCCTCAAAAAATGTTATTCAATCTAATTGCGTAACCTGGCGTTAGGATTTAATTGTTTAGGAAAAAAATCCTAAATAATTCTACAGCTGAGTCATAATGATGGGATCGTTAGCCCATGATAAGCAAATAATCATAGGATTCTTTTAATAAATAAAACTTCTACCTGCTTCAACAGTTGTGAACCATTTGGCTACAAATAGTACGGTAAACATAACTCACTCCTCTCTCAAATTAATTTTATTTCCCTAAGAGAAGCAAATCGAAACGTAGAAAGAATGGCTGAAGTGGTAAAACCAGAGACTTCTAATTTGGTGGGAAAGCTTGAGACAAACGTAGAGATCAAAGCTCCAGCTGGAAAGTTCCATCACATGTTCGCCGGAAGACCACAGCTGGAAATATTCAAGGCTGTGAATTGCATGAAGGCGATTGGGGCAAAGTCGGTTCTGTCCTCTTCTGGAACTACGTTCATGGCAAGTTTATCATATATGTTTTTACTAAGGCACTGGGTTATGTAGTGGCAACATAAAAATTTGTTGTCTATTCTAAATTGATCTTAAAGTCTCGTTAAAGTCGAAACTACTATCATTCTTCATTTGTTTTTAATAATTTATTTTCAGAAAAGATAAGCGCTACCTAAACCGATCCATGAAAATTATGTCTATATATATATGCTTATAATTTTTGTTTATACATGTAAATATAAAAAGATATAATATGTTTCTGTACTATATACTTATAATATTTTTGGACTAACATTCAAGTCTCACACAAAGTTATACTTACAAAACAAATAATAATTTGGTGCAGATGGAGAGGAAAAGGTGGCGGAGGAGAGGGTCGAAGCGACAGAGCCGGAGAAGAACTTGATAACGTTAAGGGTTATAGAAGGAGATCTAATGAAAGAGTACAAAACCTTTTTGATCACAATCCAGGTGACACCTAAACAGGGAGGGCCAGGGAGTATTGTGAACCTTGAGTATGAGAAGATTAGCGAGGAGGTTGCTCATCCCGAGACTCTTTTCCAGTTCTGTGTCGATCAACATCTCTTGTCCGAGGAATAGAGGAGACTACTCCTCGTGCTTGACTCTTTGATATTGCAATAAATAGATAAATGAGTTATGTTTGATGTATAAGACTGATATATGTAATAATCGGTACGCTAAATGTACGTACGTATTGTGTATATTGTTTGCTTTTGTGTAGAATATTTTCAGTTTATGTAAAACTATAAAGCATGTAATATGAATATTTTATTAAATAAGCCTCGTATTTTTTTTTTTTTTTACGTTACGGAATTTATAATTGAAACAGGACGAGAAATATACATAAGCCCTAAAAGGCCCAGCTTCTAATTAATCGACTACCAAACGAGTTTGAATAAGTGACATCCTAACTATGAACAAAAAATAGGTTGGGTCGGCAACCGTTAGTTTTTTTTTTTTTTTTCTTTGGGGAAACTGGAAAAAAATGATATATGTTTACATACTTGTCCATTTAGACCTTCGTAAAATTATGACAAAAATATCCTTCAAAAAATATTATTCACGTTTTTTATGAAAAAAAATTTTACATGTTTTGCGAATTTTAGAATATATATTTTACGGTTTCTTGTATAGTCTACGAAAATCAGAATTTACATTCTATTGAATTCTTACTGACCGCAAAATATAATTTCTAAATTAGATAGTTTCTCACAGAATTTAGAATATACATTCAGCAGTTTCTGTTATAATCTACAAAATTCAGAATTTACATTCTACAGATTTCTCTATGTCCTACCTATCGCAAAATGTAAATTATAAATTTTGTGGATTTCTCACAAATTTTAGAATATACTTTCTAAGATTTCTTGTATAGTCTACGAAATTCAGAATTTATATTCAACCGATTTCTCTATTTTCTACGGACCGCAGAATTTAAATTCTAAATTCAGTAGATTTCTCATAAATTTTAAAACTTATAATCTAATGTTTCTTGTATATTCTAATCAATTCAAAATTTATATTCTACCGTTTCTTCCATGTTTAATGGACCCTATAATGTAATTGGTAACAACTTACTATCCGTGTCAATGTCATCATAAATTTTGATATGTTGTAGCCCAATAATGATACACAAACCATTTCTTCAATAACTTTGTTATGTGTCATTCTAATCAGTTTATTGACTGATAAAACAAAGAACCGTTAGTTCTCTTTATCAAAAAAGTAATCGCGTTTTATATACTTCTAGAGATGGCATTTAAGGTTTTACGAAAAAAATCAAGGATTTAGATCTAGATAGATCCGCGAGGACTCTACTTGATTTGTGAGAATCAAGACTTGACTCAACGGCCAACGTGGGGTCCATCGGACTTGACTTCCAACATGAAGAGGTTCTCCTTCGTGACGGTTAGAGTTTGTTTGATGTACTTTTGATGCTAAGCGTTTGCACACCCAAAAACAATCAATTAAATTTATAATCAACAAATGCTTAAATAAATTTGTTATTGAAAAGTATTTGGGGTTCGAATCCAAGAGAATCTAGAATCGACACACTAAGATTGAGAGAATGAAGATCTAAACTGTTGAATTTGCCTAAGTGTTGAAGAGTCTCCAATAGAGAAAGAATGTTTCAAGCCAAGTTTAAAAGGAAGTCATGAGGAGCTCACATGACTTTGTTATAGGACAGGTAAGGGTAGAGGAGTAATTAACCTCAACCCAAAAGAGTTGGTTGCTTTGTCTTCTCTAGGTCAAAGGTTCTAGAAGTTGCAGGTTCTCGAATTTCAGGATTCTGCAGGGTTTTGCATAGAGCTGTTGAGGAGCATTAGGATCATGTGTTTTTGTCTTGTATAAGTATGTATGGGCTTGGGTCTTTGTTGGATAAAAGACTAGAAAGAGAAAAACAGACACAAGAGTGTAAAGAAGTGGCTGTGAGTTTACAGTTTGCTTCAAGGGTTTGTGTAACCAAGTTCTTCTAGTGGATTTTGAGTTAATCTCGGCGAGACGTAGCGTTTCCACATCGGAAACAGAACTCGTTAAAGTGCTGTGTGCTCTGTTTTCTATTCTTATTTTCAAACACACGAGTGAAACCCGAAAATAGAGAGTTGAGAGAGTTTGTGACAAAACACACAAAGATAAAAGACTAAACTTTTATTTCACAATTTGGTATCAGAGCCTTGGTTATTGGCTAGGAGTTGAAGAAATGTGAAGTCTTTGGTGATAAATGTGTGAGCTTTGTGTTCTTAGTCTCATGTCTTCAGGGAAAGTTGAGGTTGAGCGTTTTGATGGGGAAAGAGACTATATTCTCTGGAAGAAGAAGCTGCTGGCACACATGGAGATGTTAGGCTTGATAGAAGGGCTTGGAGAAGAAGAAGGAGAACCCATTGAAGTAGAATCTCCAGCCCAACAAATAGTTGTAAAAGGAAAATCAACAGATGTTACACCTCAAAGTGAGTTTACATCTCTGAGTTCACTTGCACTAGCAAAACCAGAAGATATCTCAAAGAAAAATGAGCAAAGCCAGATCCACCATCATTCTAAGTGTGGGTAACAATGTCCTGAGGTAAATCATAAAAGAAAAGATTACTGCAGGTATGATCAAGGTTTTAGATCAGTTGTTCATGGCTAAATCACTCCCAAATTGCATATATTTAAAGCAGAGACTTTATGGTTACAAGAATATGGAAAGTATGTCGATAGAGGAGAATGTTAATGATTTCTTCAAGTTGATTTCAGACCTAGAAGATGTTAAAGTCTCAGTTCCAGATGAGGATCAAGGTATTGTGTTACTCCAAAGAAAGAATGGTTCATTGATCTAGATGAAACAAGGATAGAAAGAGTGAGGATGGCTAATGATACACACTCAAAAGTAAAGGGAGTTGGGAGCATAAGAATCAAGAATGATAATAACACCACAATGTTACTTACCAACGTTAGATATGTTCCTCAAATGTCAAGCAACCTGATCTCTATGGGAACACTAGAGGATTCAGGGTGCTGGTTTCAATCAAAGGATGGAATCCTTAAGGTTTACAGTGGCTACACTACATTGATGAAAGGTAATAGAACTGATACTCTATATATCCTGCAGGGAACAATTCTAAAAGAAGAAGTAAACTCAACAGCAAGTGAGAAGGATGAGAGTAAACTGTGGCACAACAGGTTGTGTCATCTTGGTCAAAAAGGAATGGAGATGTTGGCTAAGAGAGGTTGTCTTCAACTTTAGAAGATAAAGGGTTTAGAGTTTTGTGAAGATTGTGTGTATGGAAAAATGCATCGAGTTAGTTTTGGTCCTGCTAAACATGTGACAAGACAGAAGCTTGAGTACATACACTCGATCTTTGGGGGTCACCTTCAGTCACAAATTCTTTGGGAAACTGTCAATACTTCATAACCTTCATTGACGATTACACTAGGAAAATGTGGATCTACTTCCTCAAGAGAAAAGATGAAGCATTTAGATCATTTGCTGAGTGGAAGAAGATAATTCACAATCAATCAAACAGAATGGTGAAGACGTTGAGAACAAATAATGGTTCAGAGTTCTGCAATTAAGAGTTTGATGGTTTCTACAAACAGGAGGGTGTTGTTAAACACATAACATGCACATACATGCCTCAACAGAACGGTGTTGTAGAACGAATGAACAAAACTATAGTTGAAAGGGTCAGAAGCATGTTATGTGAATTAGGTTTGAAAAAACGTTCTGGGCAGAGGCAGCCGCAACTGCAGTCTTTAGTAACAACAGGTCACCAGCCTCTACAATCGATTTTGAGATACTTGAGAAATTGTGGGCATGTAGCTTACCAGACTACAGCATGCTGAAGAATTTTGGTTGTATTGTGTATTTCCACGTAGATCAAAGAAAGCTGAATCCAAGAGCAAAAAAAGGTGTGTTTCTTGGGTATCCATCAGGTGTAAAAGGGTACAGAGTCTGGCTGTTAGATGACAGGAAGTGTATAATCAATATAGATGTAGTCTTCAAGGAAGAGGTGATGTTTAAAGAAGCTAAGAAAAATGGTAAAGAACCATAAGCATCACAACAGAATAAAACAATCCCAATAATAGTTCCGTTGATACATATTGAAAAGGGTAGGGTTTGTGATCAAGGCGGGCTAAGAGTACTACTGATGATAGAAACACTCTGGCTCAGGACAGAGAACAGGAAGCTGTTTCAGAATCAAACTCATAAAGTGACAGCATGCTGGAGCCAGGCACAATAAATGTTTAGTATGCGGCAGCGGGGGATCCGGGACGAGCAGCTGGCTGAACAGACCCAGAGCTAGCTCACTTTCCAGGTAAATCGAATTATCTGCCACCCAGGAAAAATTCACGATATACTGATGACTAGGAGTCAACATCGTCCTCTTCCTCTTCGCTGTCCTAGCAGCCGAATCTTCCTCGGGCGCCTTCCTCTTCCTCACCAACTCTTCTTTGTCCCCTCCGGATGCCTCCACGTCCGACCCATAGTGGTGTTCATCTCAGACGAGCGATTCCTCGAGCGTGGCTAGTGCTTCACGCTCCTCACCAACCACCTCACCAATGTCAACCCCCGTCTCCACCAAGTCCACGACATCATCGGCAAAATCATGTTCTACCACCACAAGAGCCTCAGCTTGCTCATCCTCAGTGCCTACTCCATCGTGCCCAGCCTGCACAACATCTTTTTCACGAGCCCCAACAGCCAACTCGCCCTCAAAGACAGGCCAAAGCTCGGCACTATACATGTGCATCGTCAGATGAAGTTTTGCCATCCTCTCCTCGTCAACTGCGCATCGATGTCACAGTATCAACCTTACAGCTTAAGCAAAAAAAAAAAAACCACACGACATACCTTGTATGACCAAAGGCTTATAGTTATCGTGAAGACGGCCTTTGATCTCCTTCCAAGATAGGGGCAATAGAGCTTTAATTAGCTCAAGGTCACGGTTGTAGTCCTTAGAGGAAATCTGCTCATAAGTCACTGTAAAACAAACAAGGAATGACTCGGTTACATGACCAAGGACAGGTACATAGCAAGGCCAAGCAACCACTACACTCGGCAGTACCGTAGTCTGGATTCGAGATCCTACAAATACATGGATGACAGGGGTTGTAGACAGACTCTGGACTCAACTTCACATAAAAGTACTGGTTCTTATACTTGTGGGGCTTCGCGGTGAAATCAGAGACCAAGCTTAAAACCGACATCGCACTAACAAAAAACGTCCAGTTCCTATCCTTGTGATGATTAATCTTGGTCAAGTACTAAGGAGCAGAACGGCGATAATATTCCGAATAGCGGAATTATACAGCTAAGATATAGCAATATAACGTCATGCATAGTATGCGATAAGTAAACGTGGAAGCGGAAACCATAGACCATAGCATCTATACACGTCTTTGTGCACGTAGATGAAACCCTTAGGAGACGTCCACGACAACTCGTGTGGCTTAGGTGCCAACATAATCATGACGATGGCTTATGGATTAACTTGTTTAACCATGCCCGAAGACTATCCCGATTCTCGCGAGTAATTCCTTTATCCTCCAACGCCTCATCAGAAAGGTCCCTGATGACATCGTCTGCCACCTCGTTCGAATGGCAGATCACCGAGGTAGATACAAAAGCACAACCAGAGAGATGACTCCTCGCTTTCTCCCTTGTTATAGTGACGATTAACTGAAGCCGAAGCAGGAGCATGATGCCTCACCACACATCCTGCCCTGGTATGTGGACGACCACTCGACAAAGCAGAACCAGAAGCGCCACAGCGAGCAATCCAGTCGTCATGACCACCAAAACCCTCGTCCTGGGCTATGGACAAAGCCACCAAAGAATCAACCTCCGTAGACGCTTCCGTGTCACTCTCTCGGACAAAGGAAGAACATGAATTTGACTCACAATTCATAATTATTCAACTAAAGATTTTCCGAATAAAAACAAACAAGCTGCTAAACCCTAAACTCGCGCGCGACGGAGGAACGATAGAAAGCAAAACAGAAATCGCAAAGAAAATGGAAATCGCAGAGAAAAAACAAAAATTATAGAGAAAAATCGTAGGGAAAGAAATTAAGCAACAGAGAGAGAATGGTACTTGATGACTGATGCAGAAAACGATTAAGGAAGAAGAAGAAATAAAGAGAATTTAAGGCTAAAGTGGGAAACCAAAGCAACGCGTGTCAAAATGGCACCAGTCGCGTCTCATATCTCCAAAAGAGACACCACGTGCCAGAGGAACGTCGACAGAACCATGCACCAATCAGCAGGATACACGTGGAGGGGGCCACGTGCCCACGCGAAAACAAAACCTTCCCAACAAGCCATTCAGAAAAAAAAATCATCATTATTCACTGCGGACATGACCATTCGGATATCGCCACATGTAAAGAGGAGTCGAATCCATAAATGCTGGATAAGACATGTCGTTTCGCGCTCCTCATAGTTCGAGAACAACGACCTGAGTGGGGGGTAGTGTTGGAGGTGGGCCTCACATTAGAATCAGCCCATATGGCTTCTACAGGCTTACAAAACACTTAACAAAAAAAAGCGTTTGTCCATGACAATGTATTCGTCTCGACATGTTTTCCGACATACAAGGCGTAATGCCGCCCTCATAGTCGACATATAAGTGCACTATCTGTGCACGTTTTCGACCTCTTACTTTGCATTTAATGCACTCATATAACATCACCTAATCGTTAGCTAGGCGTAGCAGCTCAGTGAGCATTAAATACTGTCAAGAAGGTCAATAACTCGAAATCTCGGTGAACACGCCTCAAGGTAATTATTCCCAGTTGTGGGCCCATACTACGATTATAGGTCATCATGACCACCTCGACGGCAAGAAAAATGAACCTCAAAGATTCCGACTATAAAAGTAGGTATTCCATATGCCAAGTAAGGGATCTGATCAACATTTTCTCTCTAGAACTTGTAAATTTGAGCATCATATTTGTCACCATAACGAGAATCCGAACTCATTCTTGTAACTTTTACTATACTTTGATAAATAAACATTGTGTTAATCTCACCACAAACAAAAACTTATGCAACAATGAATGAATGTGACTCTTAAGTGCTGAAAAAGAACCAAAATATGAATGAAATTCTATGTAAATATGATGCATATCAGCTGGCGCAAGTGATTCTAAGTGAGAGATGATGAAAAGGAATCATTGAACACATTAGAAGAATGGTTACAGAGATAAAAAATCATTGCCAAGAGAGGAGTCAGGAGGCAGTGAAAGAGCAAAGGCATCAAAGACCTGATTGAAGCGTTTGCGAGCTGACCTGTTAAGACTTGGCAAAATGGAGAAAGCCTGAGCCACTGTGGCATTACGAGGGATTCCAAAATAACGAGTTCTTAAGTCTCCAATGAGATCAATTAATTTGCCTGATTCACACCAGTTATCGAACCATAAAAAGGAGTTTGTTCCTGATCTGATTTGAACTTTCAGATAGTGATAAGCAATATTTTTGAGTCTAAGGAGTTTCCTCCACACCCAAAAGCCATGAGTAGTATATAGAGCATCCCAAAAAGATCAATTATGGAGAAGAAATCTATGAATCCAATCCACCCATAGGGATTTGGAAGAAGATTGTAATCTCCATATCAAGTGAAGTGCAAAAACTTGGGAAATGTCACGAAAAGAACAAAGTCCAAGACCTCCTTCATCACGAGGAAAGCAAAGATCAGACCACTATACTTTAGCCTTTGTAGAAATTTTTGGAGATCTAGACCATAAGAAGGCAGAACATACATTCTCAATAGCATCAAGACATGTATTTGGTAGCTGGAAAAAGGCACACTAGAAATTGATAGTACTAGTTATGACAGATTTGATTAACTGTAGTCCCTCAGCATAAGAAAGAACTTTACAAGCCCAAGATGTCATTTTGGATTTGATCTTAGAAAGAAGATGAGCATAATATGAACTAGTCATTGCTTTCGTTATAAGAGGTAAGCCCAAATATTTAATGGGGGGAGTACCAATGGTGATACTAGCTGAAACAGATGCAGAAATTGAGTCAGAGGAGTTACGTCAGCATAATAAAGTGAAGATTTTACCAATATTGATATGAAAGTCAGACATGGAGCCAAAGTCCTGCATAACATCAAGAATGCCATGAAGGGAGGTGGGAGAGCCATCAGAAAAGACTAAGATGAGTTAACTTTACATCTTTGCAATATAGATGATAACCAAATAAACCTTGATCACCCACCTGATTCAGGAATTTAGAGAGGACATAATCTATCATAGCATAGTGGTAGGGAGATAGAGAACAACCTTGTCTAACGCCACAAGAGCTAGAGAAGAAGCCCTCAAGATCTCTGTTGACGCAAAACAGAAAATGAAGCAGTCGAAGTGCATAAGTAAATCCAATGGATGAAAATATTAGGGAGATTCATGGCTTGAAGAACAACAACTATAGAATTCCAGTTTATGGTATCAAATGCCTTGGCTATGTCAAATTTGGTAGCACACCGAGGAGGGATATAGGATTTGTGATAGTCTTTAACAAGCTCATTAACTAACAAGACATTCTCGAGTAAAAGACGTTCTTTTACAAAAGCACTCTGATTGGGATTAATAGCTTCCGGGAGAATGTTCTTTAGGTGGTTTGCTAAAATCTTGGAAATTACTTTATAGAGTATATTGCAACAGACTATAGGCCTGTAATCTCTCATACCGAGAGCATTTGAATGCTTAAGAACGAGAGTGAGTGTAGTAGAATTAACTCCATTGGGCAAAAAATCATAGATGAAGAAGGATTGAATATCGACAATGAAATTGTGACCAATGACAGACCAAGCTAACTTATAGAATTCAACAAGGAAACCATCAGGGCCTGGAGCCTTGTTAAACTGCATGGGAAAAACCACATACTAGATCTCTAAGGTAGAAACATGAGCAACAAGGGCAGAGGCAGATGATGAAGGACACTAGAAATCAATAAGATTGCTCAAATCAGAAATCACAACCTGCTGATCTTGTTACAGAAAAAAGGAGAACTAACTCACTACTTCATGTTTAATGTCTTGAAGATCCGTGGGAATGGTACTTATCTCATTTTGAATGCACCTAATTGCAATATGAGCGGCTCGAGATTGAGTTATACGGTGAAAGAATGTCTTATTGTTATCAGCCTCCTTTAGCCATTTGATCATGGATTTTTGCCTGAAGCATTGTTCTTCAATAAATGTGAAATGGTGCCAGCGAGAAGAAGCAGCAGAAACAGAAGCAAAAGATGAGTTGTCTGGATTTAGAAGAGCCAATTGCTTCGATTTAAAAAAATCTTCAAATGCTTGTTTGGTACGGGCTAGCAGATTACCAAATTGGGTTATATTAAGCTTACAAAGAGTAGGTTTAAGCAGCTTTAGTTTTTGGTGAAACAGATGGAGAGCTGCACGAGAATGAAAGAGAGCAGGGGTAGAAGACCAAATGCCATGGATCAAAGGTAGAAACTGTTCATGGTTAGCTAGGAAGATAAAGTAATGAAAAGGCTTGCGATTACCAGCAACATGATTAGATAAACGAACAACATATCATGAATGATCAGACACACCTCTTGAATCAAAAATTTCAGAAGAGTGTGGAAAAGTGGATAACCTAACCGAATTAATCATCACACTATCCAATTTCTTAGCAACAGGATCACCATCTCTTTTACTGCTCCATGTAAAGGTAGGGCCAGAAAAAGATAAGTCTAGGACATCACAATCTGCAACAAAGTCTTGAAATTATGCCATACTATAGCTGCTAGATAGAGGAGCAAAAGGATTTGAGTGTTCAGATGGAGAAAGGATCTCACTAAAATCACCTAATAATACCCAGGGTAATGAGAGATGAGAAGTCTTGCTTTTAATTCAAGCAAATCATGCCAAAGGAGACAATGATCAATCATAAAGTTGTACGCATAGACAGAAGAGCAGATAAACGAAATCCCACAAGCAATAATTGTAAACACACAAATGATGTGGTGAGAACTATTAAAAAGAAGCTGAACTTGAACCTCAGAGGAGAAACAAAACCAAATATGACCAAGACGGTGATGATCGTAATTAGTAATAGCTTGCCAGCCTAGAAGACAAGAATTCAAAATAGAAGAGCAATTAGCTTCCAGAACCCTGGTCTCAAGAAGGCAGCCAAAAGCAGGTTTGATATAACAAATCCAATTACGAACAGCAGCATGCTTGCGAGGTTTATTAAAACCACGCATGTTCCATCCAAACAAAGAAATCATTGCTGCTGAAGGGAAGCTTTTTTGGAAGTGTTAAGACCAACAGTAGTAGGGAAATCCAAAGATTTGACAATAGGAATGCGAGAAGACTTCCTGATAGTCTCCTTAGCTTTAGAACGAGAGCAAACTCTTCGAGTAGTATCTAAGATCATTTCAACATGAGGTATGGTGGATAATACATCTAATTTGAAGTACATGTCTGGGAGTCAAAAACATGACTTATATTCTCCAAACTAGCAGCATGAAGTACATTCTGCAAACTATCAGCATGAACTGCAGCATTATCTAATTCAAGTAACAAAAGATTTCATATGATTTTGATAAATTGTTAATTGAATAACAAGATATTGTATATTATTTTTAGTGATTTTGTAAAAATGTCAAGTTTAATAATACATGATTTGGAAAATGACTTAGAAATCATTAGTTAAAAACAGGTGATTTAAAAAAAATATCACAATCACTTAAAATTCTAAGTTGAATACACCCCCTTAAAATCGAAGTCAAACTTCATATGACCAGGGTTCACAATTTAAACTCGAGCTTCATATTTTTCCTGTACAAAACTCGTTCATATTAGATTATCCTGCAATTGAAAATTGATAAATTAGTGACAAATTTGGTATATGAAATTGATGAAATATGGTTAATATAAAAAAATAAGAAGTTTGACTTAAACTACGAAGAAGAGAGAAAGTTTGGATTTAATTGCATAGACCATAATAAGTACAGGGTGTATAGTGAAGATTCAAAAACTATAGGATGATCTAGTGTGCATGAGTATAGTACATGGAAAAATATGCAGGAAACCTTTAGACTATAGATGATTCTCGATCTAATTAATAAAAAGAAAGGTGGCATTTCTAACTCACTCTAAATGAAAAGTTTTTTTTTTTTGTCACAAACGCAAATTTATATTAGAGCTCAGAAGTTAATGAAAATTTAATTCTCAGTGTTAGGGGTCGACCGACGGCCTATTTCGACCTTAAAGTGTTGATATAATAACAGATCAACATATACTTAGATATTCTCTCTAATTCCATTCAAAGTATACATGCAAGACCTAATTGCACCCAAAATTAGACATTAACTATCAAATGGGCAAATAGTATACGAAATATATCCAATTGTACAAATCGCTAGATAATTATGGTTTTGTTGTAAACTAACAATTAGTTACGATTTTAAGCATTTAATTAACCGAACTTAAACCAATTTTAGACCTGACTAAATCTCAATTACGACATCTTTATCCGAACCTGCTCAAATTCAGTTGTCTATTTTAGATTTGGTCGGGTCTAACATTAGTTTAGGTTCAGTTACTTAATGGCTTAAGATTGTAACTACTTGTTGGTTTACAACAAAACTATAATTATCCAGCAATATGTGTAATTGGATAGATTTCGTATACTACATTTGTTTCGATAGTTATTTTTCTAATTTTGAGTGCAATTAGGCCTTGCATGTATACTTTGAATGGAATTAAAAAGAAAGTCTAAGTATATGTTGATCTGTTGTTATATCAAAACTTTGGCGTGGAAATAGACCGTCGACCCCAACTTCGTCCAATGAATACTATCTTCTTCCACCCCACATATCAAAACGTCCTTCAAAATCTCAATGGCAAGACCAAAATAATCTCATTGCCAACAATAAAATAGAGGAAATAAAAATAGATACAACATAAAATTAACAAGGATAATCGAAACAAAGTAGTCTCACGCTTAACTATTATAAAAGGAGAGAAGATTCTAAAATTACCATAATTCAAATGCAAAAGATGGCAATTGAACAAGTTTTCTTTTTTTTAAGAAATACTTAATACTTATTGTAGTTGCTATTTATGCCGCCTCGGCAATAACATACAGTTGATCTGATGAGTGATTGAGGAGAGCTACGTCAAAAACTGTTAACGATGTAGGATAATATTCAAGCAACAATTCATGAATCTATCAAATAAATGATGGATGTGTTATTATGAAGGGACCAACGTCAGAGCTGTTATTGCCTTTTTATTGATTTCGATGAGGATGTGAGCCCATTTGCTGATCACATACCACGACGTGATGTCAGGGGTGATGAAGTTGTTGAAGACAGAAAAGATCGTTGCTTGGAATCAGGTTTTAAGGTTGACTTACCATAGTTACATGGTGGTGTTCGAGGAGAGGAGCTGTTAGAATGGTTAGTTGTTGTTGAAGAAGAAATGGACTTCAAACGTGTACATGCAGATCACAGAATTTCCCTTGTCGCAACAAAGTTTCACGGAAAAGCAGCTTCTTGGTGGTTGCAGGTGAAAGCAATGTGTGCACGAGCAGGAGAGGAGAAAATTCGCTCTTGCATAAAAATGACGCACCTACTACGCCAAGTTTCCTACCATACAACTTTGGGAGCACCATTCTCACTCATCTTCAAAACTTACGACAAGGATCACGGTTAGTTGATGACTTTGCCAAAGATTTCTCACTATAGTTGACGTGTACCAGATATAAAATATGGATTTGTAGTTGGTATCTCATTTCCGTTGGGGATTCAAACCTCAAATACAGTGGCACAATTTGATCCTTACTCAATTGCGGAGGCATACCGTCATATAGTAAAAATTTGAACAACAATTCAAGCATGTCACTTCCACTTGGGCACAATCAAGTGGCCATAACTAATTCTAAAATAGTTTGGGCAATGATGTTGGTGGTACAATGGGTATTGGAAAAGAGTCTGTTCCTTTCGGAAAAGTTACACAAACAAAGGGGGATATGGGCTAAGGGGTACAATGTGCATCTCTGACAGTGTTTATTCAGTGCTTCTCTAATGGTGAAGTGGTTCACTGGCAGAACGCGTGTCCCTCCCTCAAATGGCGCAGTTTGTTGACTGATGAGGTATGTTGGGATACTAATGAGCTCTTTGAAGCTTGTCCCAATGAGGATGTTGTGGACATTCAGGAAGAGCATGTTTATGGTGACCAAGGAACCATGTTGATGCTACAACATTTTTTCCTATCTCATGTGAATGTTGAAGAACCTTGGTTGATGGGTGCCTCGGAGGAGGAACTCCCGGATATGGACTTGAGGGAAGACCTTGGTGAGTCGATTCTCTCAAGAACTAGATTGGGCGGAAGTGGGCGAATGAGTACCACAAAGGAGGGTGATGATTCCTTTGATAAACTCGGTCCGATCTTGCTTAGGAATCCTCGACTAAGCTTGATCTCGGTCTCTCTCTCGAATCCNTCTCTCTCTCGAATCCTCAAAGAGAAGAAGTCGGCAACTCAAAACTCATACTTGAAAAGAAACTTTATTCGGTAAAAACTTGTCTAAAACTTAAAGAAATGCAT
>OVAX01003306.1:0-20793 GCA_900406405.1 Lepidium africanum
ATCATTGTTTTGTTACCTGCTTTGCTGTCATTGCCCTTGTTTATTGCTCTGTAGATTTCGCTATTTTATTTATGCTTGCCTTAATTTATGTTTTTTTTTATCATTTGCATATTAATTCCCTATTTTAGGTTGTCAGATAATTATCTCATCTGTTTGGCTTGAATTAGAATAGTTTATCACATCCTGAGTGTTAGCTTCACACCCATTTGGTTCGATAACCTTGTATGCTACAGGGATTTGACTAGCAAGGTTTAAAAACTTTAATATCAGCTAACTCGCCAGTCAACCCTGCAACACAGAGCAGTGAGTTCAGTCTGCAAGCTGTGATAAGCCAGAATCAGTTAGGGGATATGCTTGTTGGAGTGCATCTACCCTGGTATGCAGATTTGATGAACTATCTAGTTGTCAAGGAGACACCATAACACATGGACAAATATCAAACGAAAAAGTTCTTCAGAGATGTCAACAACTATTTTTGGGATGAGCCTTATTTGTACAAGAGAGGCTCTGACAGATTATTCAGGAGATGTTTAGCTGAAGAAGAAGTTCAGGGAGTGCTAGGGCATTGCCATGGTTCAGCATATGGTGGTCATTTCGCTACATTTAAGACAGTTCAGAAAATTTTGCAAGCTGGGTTATGGTGGCCAACAATGTTCAAGGATGCTCAAGCGTACATATCTAGATGTGACCCATGCCATCGAGTAGGAAATATTGGCAAATCTAATGAGATGCCTCAAAACTCGATTTTGCACATTGAGATATTTGACTGTTGGGGAATAGATTTCATGTTCACTCCACCCTTTGCTGGAAATACTTACATACTCGTTGCTGTAGACTATGTATCAAAATGGGTTGAAGCGGTTGCTTGTCCAACCAACAATGCCAAAGTAGTAGTTAAGCTGTTCAAGACCATCATATTCCCCAGGTTTGGAGTACCTAGAGTGGTGATCAGTGATGGAGGATCACACTTCATCAACAAAACTTTTGAGAGCTTACTAAGGAAATATGGGGTTACACACAAGGTAGCTACACCTTATCACCCTCAAACCAGCGGCCAAGTGGAGGTCTCTAATAAACAAATCAAAGGAATTCTCTCTAGGATTGTAAGTTCATCAAGACGTGATTGGGCTACAATGTTAGATGATGCTTTGTGGGCATATCGTACAGCTCACAAAACTCCAATTGGGCAAACACCATTCTAACTGCTGTATGGAAAGACATATCACCTGCCAGTTGAGGTCGAGTACAAAGCAATCAGGGCAACAAAGTTTCTGAATTTTGACCTGAAGACAGCCCAAGAAAGAAGGCTTATTGACTTGCATAAACTGGAAGAAATTAGGCTTGATGCGTATGAGAGCTCAAAAATCTACAAGGAAAGAACCAAGGCTCTCCATGACAAGAAGATAGCACAGAAAATGATTTTAGCTGGTGATCAAGTGCTTCTATACAACTCAAGGCTTAAGCTGTTTGCATGCAAACTGAAATCCAAATGGTGAGGCCCATTTCAAGTGAAAGAAGTCCTCCCCTATGGTGCAGTCACTCTATTCAACAAGAATGGAGGGTACTTCACTGTGAATGGTCAGCGCGTCAAGCCTTATTTAGCTGACGGAATCATACCCGAGGGGACCGAAGCTCTCCTTGATGAGCCTCCTCAAATCTGACAAGAGAGGGAAGTCACGCTTAAAGACTTTAAACAAGCACACTTAGGAGGCAATCCCATGCTTATCCTTGTAAATATTTGCTTGCTATTTTTCTTGCTCTTTTTGTCGTTTTATGTGTTAGGTCATAATGAAGCTGCATCAGGCGTAACGAAGGTCGAGTATAGATTAGTCTAGCATATACAGCTCTAACTCGCCACCCAGCTAGCCTGCCGAACTGGCGAGCTTAGCCTGACTCTTCAAGAGAGTGTCGAGTTCAGCCCATAGGTACCTAAAACTTCAACTTCTTCTTCATAACTGCACATGATCTTTTGTTCTGTGAGCCTAGGATTCTACTTCAAGCCTCTATCTAAACAGGGAATGTGTGATTTAAGTTTGGGGGAGGGTTCTAGGAGTTATTAATTGTGCTTTTGTGATTTTAGTTTGATTTTCCATGCATAATATACATAGCATAAAAATCCATAAAGATTTTTTATTCGCATTCGTTCACTCACCCTCTAGCATGCATCTTAAGGCATAGAAAATCCAAATTTTTTTTTTCTTCTTTCAAGCATTCACATGCATTTCATAATATGATTGAGTCTAGTTTTCATGGGAATCAACTCGCTGAAGTTAGACATTCTTGCTAGGTTATTGGCTAGTAACCATAGTGAACTTAGTGGTTTGGTGATCTCTCTTTATAGAAAGCTTATAAGTTGATCATTTGCCTTAGAAAAATATGCTTATGTTTGTGTCTTGAAAGGGTCAAGCTTGATTTCCTTCTAACTTGAACTTAAACTTACCGAGCTAGGGCCTGTAGATGCATTGAACATTTTTCTTGCTTGAGCTTCGTATGGCAAAATAACTGAAAATGAAAGCTCTTCCAACTGCAACTCATTCAATGACGCTTAAGGTGAGCGGGGATTGTGCGTAAACTCATACCTTCTTGTGCTCATTGAAACAGCAGAGAGTAGAACATGAAGCAGCCATTCATTGGTGTGGATCCTTAAAAGGGAAGTGAAGCAGACCATTGAATAAGCTGCGGATTCGAAGACCATGAGTTTGTGCTTAAACTGAAGAAAACAAAGAAACTCACAAGTGTGCTTAACTGAATCTATGCCATGCCAAGTTCAGGAAGTTGAAGCATATGTTCATTGATCTATAGTCCATTTTGAGGCATTCACCTGTAGAAATAAGGATTTAAGTTTGCACTCTTAGAGACCAGCTTAGGCATTAGTGATTTGAGGACTGAATGCTAAGCTTATAGACGACTATATAATGAGAGTCATAATGGAACATTGGTTCACTTGTGGTTTACAGTTTCAACCTATTAAGGTGCTAGACAGGTAAGTTCGATAGTCCATGCGTCTGCAACCTCTCTTCCTGCTTAGTTCATTGCACTTGCTTGAGGCCAAGCAAGGACTAAGTTTGGGGGAGTTGATATACATGCATTTTACCCATTTTAGCTTCATAGTTTGCATATGTTTGCATTCATTCACATTCCATACTTAGGATCATTCTTGCATTTGCATAAGATTTTGTGCATTTAAGGAACAATGGAGTGTTTTGAGCATTTTGGAGCCGAACAAGCCTGAAGACAGCAAGTTAAGCCTGAAACTGAAGAGCTGAAGCTTAAACCTCAAAACTGAAGATTTTACAAACCAAGTTGATAGAGCTCGCCTAACACACTCGCAATGCACTGGTGAGTTGGACATTTAAGCTGAGCCAGAAGCCAAATTTTTGGAGCACTCGCCAGTTGCACTCGCCATACACAGGCAAGTGCAAGCCATTTGCAGCATTTGAGCCTGAACCTGGACATTCTGACTCGCCACTTGCACTTGCCATCCACCCTGAAGCGATACGCACTGACTTCATTTATTTTGACAAACATTACCTTTTTGTTGACTCAATTTAAGGTTTTCGTGTTTTAGCCCTATACATACTCTTGTTTTAGCAAAAATACGGGAGAGATCTTGAACCTACCTTTTGCCTCTTTTAGTGAAATCCAGAATTCTCTCTGCCTCTTGCTTGCCTATTTAGGTTGTTAGATAAAACATTAACCCAGATTTCAACTTAGTTCATTGACTTCACTCTCCTCACAAGCCCATCTTCACCTTATTGTTGCAACTCGCCGTTACCTCTAGCCTGTTCACTCTGTTTCTGCATTTTTTACTAAGTTTCTACTTCTATGTTAGATGTGTTTTAGCCATGCCTATTTTCTGCTAGATAGTGCATGCTTTGCCTGTTTTTCTTGATTGCTTAGTTTTTTATGTTTTTAAGTTGATTGTGACATAATCACTTCCATTCACTTGGTTTGCCTGATTTTGCTTGAACTAGTTAGCTATCAATACCCCAAGTGTTAGCAGCTCACTTTGGTTCGACAACCTTATATAATATAAGGATTTGATAACTTGATGTAAAAATGTTGTTATCACGTACCTAATTGTCGACTTAGGTGAAGCTAAGTGGAAAATCCAAATGAACACTATGCATTATATGTTTTGATTTGTTCTCTAACTTCATTAAATTGATTGTTTGATTGCGATTTCTATTTTGGCTTGGTGGGACGGGATGACTGGCTCGCTAAGCATTCTTGTACTTATTCGCGTGATTATAGGTAATGAGTTACTTGAAGTCTGTGAAAGTGGTTAAGTAGGAGCGAGACCAAGGTAGGATGGAGGAATGATGGAATAAGACTGGGATTCGGGGTCTAGTTTACCTTGTAATAGCTTATTAGCAAACGATCATTGTACTAGAACCTCTTTTATCGAGTTTATGCATTAATTTTGGGCTTATTAAATAGACTAAACACAAATTTGACTGAGTATAAGGGGAATGCAACCTGACTAAGTGTTTTGTTTGCCCATGCCCAGACTTAACCTAATCCGGACATAGAATTTTCGAGTTAGGGTTTCAAGTTGGTATCAGAGCATGGTTGGTTCTAGGACAGTCTGTTATTACATAAATTGGGTAGATGATTGAATCCATCATTCTCATGCCAAGGTCTCGCGGTAAGTTTTGACATGTGTTCCACTGGGTGTGAATCAAACTAAATTAGTAAGGGGACTAAGTTAGTGAATTTGGTCACATTAGATGATTAAGAGTAACCATAATGGAAGGAGGCAGAATGCTAGGAAAGATGAGACTTCCCGAATTGTTGCGGCAAAGACTAAGGAAGAGGATGTCCACAGTAAGGAGAATCAGCCGAGTGTTCAAGCAAGTGAGCAACGGGCATCTAAATCGTAGCAGCTTCGTACTGTGGGTGCTGGTATCGGGAATTAATTAGTTAAAACGCTGTGTTTGCTTTGTGGACTCAAGTCTTGGAAAGACTGGCTATTATAGCCCTTGCTGCAGTTATGCCACCGTGGGTGAGTATAGTACCTATGGAGAATGTGGCCGGGGAGGCAAAAGCTGTGGCCGCTCCATCTTACCTTAAGATGATGGATCATATGCAGAAGTTGGGAACTAAGTTTTTCTTTGGTGGTGCCAAGCCGATTGAGGTGAATGAGTGAAGGAGTCGGTATGAGATAAACTTTAGCTCTATCTGTTACTCGGAAGAGTTCAAGCGTGACATTGCAGTCCACTACCTGGAAGGGGATACACATAACTATTGGCAAGGGATATTGGGCCGAATGGCAAATCCAAACTACAGTTGGGAAACCTTCTGTAGGGAGTTTCGAGTAAAGCACTTTCCAAGTGCATCTTTTTTGTGCATGGATTGCGGCTTGAACTCCGCAATGTTTGCCAAGTCCGAAACTACAACTTGGTTGTCGAGCTAGTGGAAAAGGTAGCATAGTTGGAGAGTGGGCTGGAAGAAGCCAAGTTATTGGGAGAAAAGAAACAAGTCCAGACTGTACCACAAATTTAGTCCTTGGGTGGATTTAGGAAGCGGTACAAGAAATTTAATGGAAATGAATCAAGCCAGCTATTGCCTGCAGTGCATACAAAGTTTATGGGAAGAAGCACTCAAGGATGTGTAGAGTTGCTTTTGGAGCGTGCTTCCGATGTGGTAGTATGGACCACAAGATTCAGGATTGCCTGAAAGAAAACTTGAGGGAAAAAGATGTTAGAACAGATGATGCCAAGGTGTGCTACAACTGTGGAGAAGATGAGCACATAAAGGTGAAGTTTTCGAAACCGGTGCAGTCTTCAGGAAAACGGGCAAGTGAAGGATTTTCACCACCACCACCACCACTGCCAAAGAGGCTAGTGCTGCTGTCGAGAGCATACTCGATGGTTGTGGACCCATTACACCAGAACACTGCTCACCCAATTACTAGTAAATCCTGTCAGTTACCTTAGCATTGTCTTGGTGAACTTGCTTGCTATGTGTTGCGTGAATTAGGGTCCTTAGCGTTTTAGATGAATGTTTAGAATGCTTCAATATGGGTGGTGTGGCAACCCATGTACTGTTTCATTATGGGGCGAGACATTGTTTTATGCACCCGAGGATGGTTGGTATTGGCAAGTTCCAAAAAGAACCCGGGGAAAGAAGTGAGTTAGTTCGAGTATATGGTACACAAATAATGGATAACTTAGGGAATATTTGGAATGTTCCCATGCTTATAGAAGGAATAAGCATGCCACTCGATCTTGTGATATGCCAAGTGAAGTTTTAAGACATGATTATGGGAATGGACTGGCTCGGAAAGCATAAGGCACACTTAGACTACCATCATGGTTAAGTTAAGTTCAAGAATAATGGGAAAAGATGGTTTATCAAGGAATCTAACGCACCTTGGAAGTCTGATCATCTCGGCTATCCAAGCAGAACAGATGGTTGAGCAAGGATGTTAAGCGTACTTAGCTACAACCACTACTGGTGAAACTGGATCGAACATAGAACTTAAGGACATTACAGTGGTGAATGAGTTCAGGGTCATGTTTGGTAGTGAAAAGTTTATCACCACCTCGGTCTGATCCATTCACAATCGATTTAGAACCCAAAAAAACTCCAATTTCTAAAGCACCTCATCGAATGGCACCTGCCGAGATGGCCGAGTTAGAGATGCAACTTAGCAAATTGATGGATAAGGGATTCATAAGGCCGAGTAGTTCACTGTGGGGTGCACTGGTGCTATTTTGTTAAAAAGAAAGATGGCACATTCAGGCTGTGCCCGAATTACCATTGGCTGAACCGAGTAATGGTAAAGAACAAGTACTCTCTTCCACAGATAGACGAGTTTTTGGACCAATTCAGAGGTGCTACCTGGTTCTCAAAGATTGACATGGTTTTGGGTTATCATTAAATCTCGATCATGGAGTTAGATGTTCAAAAAACGGTATTCCGGATAAAGTACATACACTATAAGCTCGTGGTTATGCCGTTCGGGCTGACTAATGCACCAGCTGCCTTAATGAAACTGATGAACGACGTGTTCAGAGAATTCTTAAACAAATTTGTAATCATTTTCATAGATGATATCTTGGTTTACTCTAAGAATCTAGAAGAGCATCAAGGTCACTTAATGACGGTTTTGGGAAAACTAAGAGAACACAAGTTATTTGGTAAGCTAAGCAAGTGCAGCTTTTGGCAAAGGGAAATCAGATTCTTGGGACATGAGCTCTCGGATAAAGGAGTATCCGTGGATCCATAGAAGATAAAGGCAATTGCGGAATGGCCTAGAACCTTGAATGCATCAGAGATAAGAAGCATTCTCTGTTTAGCTGGGTCCTACCGAAGGTTTGTCAAAGACTTTACGAGCATGGCACAGCCAATGACTCAGCTTACTAGGAAATATGTCCGGTTTAAATGGACTAAAGAATGTGAAAAGATTTTTTTGAAGCTTAAGGATATGCTAATAAGTACTCCAGTTTTGGCCTTGCTCAAACCAAACGAGCCATATATGGTGTATACGGACGCATCGCAGATAGGCTTGGGTTGCATTTTGATGCAACATGGGAAGGTGATTGCTTATACATCACGATAGTTAAGGAAACTTGAAGTGAATTACTCCACTCATGATCTAGAATTGGCTGCCGTGGTTTTTGCCTTGATGATATGGAGATCCTACCTTTACGGTGGAAAGGTCCAAGTATTCATGGACCATAAGAATTTGTAGTATATCTTCACTCAGCTAGAACCGAATGTGAGGCAAAGACGAGTGATGGAACTGATTGTGGACTAACCTTGATATGTCTGTAATTTAGCCCATTTTAGGAACATTATTCATCATGTTTTGCATCCACTTTCATTGCATTTCCATCACTTTAAAGTCCTTTTAGGTTCATTTACACAATAAGCATTTGCATTGCATACATATTGTAGATAAAGCTATTTTAGGTACTTTGGAGTGTTTTGGAGCAGCTAAGGATGAAAACAAGATGAACTCAACAGACAAACTTGATCTTACAAGTCAAGTTGGTTGCCCAAAGACTGAGCGGAAGACAACTCGAGTGAAGAACTCGACCAGAGGCCATCAAGTTGAAGGATTTCAGACGCCAGAAGTTAGCCTCGACCAAAAAACTCGACTGAACAGGCTTGAGCTGCATATTAAAGTGAAGATACAGGAAGACTCGACCCCTTAACTCGACCAACCTGGGTCAAGTTAGGTTACTGGACTTTCATTGTGTTGACTTTTTCTCCGTGTTGACTTTATTAGGGATTTTGTTGTTGGGTTATAAATACCCTTTCTTAGCCACAAACAAGACCACCATGTTTTATTTCCAAATTTGCAAAGTTCTAATAATTTTTGTCTCATTTTCCATGTGTTAAATGCTTGATTTGATGATAATTAATATATCTACATTTTAGCCTTTTTTAGGAGCATTATTTATCACACTTTGCATACATATTCATAGCATTTCCATCACATTAGAGTCTTTTTAGGTTCATATTACATACTTTGCATTTGTATTACATACATACCGCATATGGAGCTCTTTTAGGTACTTTGGAGCATTTTCGACGTGAGCACTATCATGGATTGGATTTGAGGACTGAGCACCAAAAGGAAGTAGCTAAGGGCCATATTTAGCTCAACTTGACCTGGTCGAGTTCCACCCAAATGAGCTGAATGTCCACCTAAAGTTTTTGAAGACTTTTGGGTACACTCGACCGCCAGACTCGATCAACATGTGGTCGAGTGTCACCCATTTGAGCTGTAATTGAAGAATTACAAGTTGAACCATCCAACTCGACCAATAGGACCTCAAGTTGCACTTGAGCCGAAGGATACACAAAACTCGACCAACTGGGTCGTGTTATCCTTATAAACTTTCATTTTGTTGACTTTTTCTCCGCGTTTTGACCACTTTAAGGCTTTGTAAAATGGGTATAAATACCCATGAGACTCCCAAAAAATAGAACCACGCCTCATTTTGTTCATTTTGCTAAGTTTTAAAGTTTTATTTCTCTTTTCTCTCTTGTATTCAAACCTTGATCCTTAGATCTTTGTTGGATGCTTGAGTTTATGCAATTTATTTTTAGCTTGTTCATATCTTACTCTTCTTTCTAATCATGCTCTTTCTTTTATTTTCTAGGTTTTTACATTTCATCATGATTAGTGAGTAGTTTATCTTGGGCTTTGAGGAAATGAGATAGATCCTTGTGGATCTAGGAAGTTCTAGGTTGCTTAAGCTTAAAAATGATAGGATCTTATTAGATTTAGTGATACACTCCTGATAACAAAGATTTTGGTCTACTTGTTATCAAATCCTTATAGTATATAAGGTGTCAAACAAAAGTGAGCTGCTAACATTCAAAGTATTGATAGCTATCTAATTTAAGAAAAATCAAGCAATGGTGGTGATTCTATCACAATCAACTAAATAATAAGAAACAGAGAAACTATCTTGAGGGTACTGAAAAACTGAGTATGGAAACTAAGCAGAAAGCTAAAAACAGAGTACTGAAAAACAGAGAAATGAAGACAAAATAGAGCAACGAACATGAAGCAATAAATGATAAAATGGGTTCATAAGGTGAGTGGAGTCAACGATCTAAGCCTAACCATGGGTTTCGGATCTCATCTAGCAACCTATTAAGCAAGCCCTGGGTTAAGCACACGAATATCAAACAATCAAGCCATTCTCATGGTCATGAAATCTCAGCCTGAGCGTGACCTAACCCAAATCTCTTGGTGATCCACGCTCAAGTTGGCATGAAGAAGCTATCCTACACAACCAACTGATGCTCTGAATAGCAAATCTCTTGGGTTGGAACCAACAATCCTAGATCGAACCTAAGCCTAGCATATTATCAAACACCTTTCGGGCAAGACAGCTACGAATTAGATTTCAAGTGATCAAGTTGAAATAAGCATTAAGACCATTAAATCTAGCAAAGCCTATTACAGAATTCAAGCAATAAGACCAAAACCCATAATCATGCCTAGATCTATTCCATCTCCTTACAAAGCCCTAAACGAACTACTCACCAACCATAGCTAGAAACTTAGATTCAAACATAGAAACAGAAAGCATAAAAAGTAAAATCGGTCAAAGTAATGAAGTCGGTTGATGCTGCTTCAGGGGGATTGGCGAGTTCTCCAAAATTCGTGTTTCTGGCTTGGTTATTTTGCTCTACTCGCTGGGTATTGACTGAGTCTGGGTATTAAGTGCTTCATGATTTTGCAATTCTGGCCTTGTTTCTTTGTTGCACTCGTAGGGTACTAGCGAGTTGAGTAAATTTGGCTTGTGCAATCTTCAGTTTTCTAGGTCCTTAGTTCAAGCACTCCATCTTAGGCTCATCCTTGCAGTCTCTAAGCCAATTTCACTCCTGAATGCTCTAATATGGTCCAAATTACCTAAGACACTCCAAATGCAACATGTATGCAAAAATGATCCTAATGGGACTCCAGAATGCTGAATATGCAATGAGAATGATTGCAAACGGATGTGAATTATGCAACTAAAATCGGGTAAAATGCATGTATATCAACTCCCCCAAACTTAGTTCTTGCTTGGCCTCAAGCAAGTGCAATGAACTAAGAAGGAAAAGAGACGCAAGGAATATCTAACTCGCCAGTCAGGCCCCTCGACAAGTTCAAACTATAAACCACAAGTGAACCAATGTTCCATTATGACTCTCACCATATACTTGCCTATAAGCTTAGCCTAAGCTGGTCTCTAAGAGTGTAGACTTGAATCCTTATTTCTAGAGGTGAATGCCTCATGAGGGACTATAGATCAATGAACGTATGATTCAACTTCCTAAACTTGGCTTGGCATAAATTCAATTAAGCACACTCGTCAATTCTTTTGTTTGTTTAGTTTAAGCACAAACTCATGGTCTTCGAATCCGCAGCTTATTCAGTGGTCTGCTTCACTTCCCTTTTAAGGATCCACACCATTCCAATAAAATGGCTGCTTCATGTTCTACTCTCCGCTGTTTTAATGAGCACAAGAAGGTACGGGTTTACGCACAATCCCCGCTCACCTTAAGCATCATCTAATGAGTTGTAATTGGAAGAGCTTTCATTTTCAGTTATTTTGCCATACCAAGCTCAAGTAAGGAATATGTTCAATGCATCTACAGGCCCTAGCTCGGCAAGTTTAAGTTCAAGTTAGAAGGAAATCAAGCTTGACCGTTTCAAGACACAAACACAAGCATAGTTTTCTAAGACACAAAATACCATGCTAAGGGGTGAGTGAATGAATGAAACAAATTCTAAGCCCTAAATGTCATACAAGGGGGTGAGTGAATGAATGCATTAAAGACGAAGATAAGAACACAGAAAACATGATTAATAGATTTCTAGGATTCTCCCCTAAACTTAAATCATATAGTCCCCTGTGTGAATAAAAGAGTAGGAAAAGAATCCTAGATAGACAAAGCAAGCAGAAACAGCAAAAACACAAGAAAAATAAAGTTATGGAATATTACAATGGTAATGGAGCTTGTAAACTCAGACGTCGAAGATATGAGCCGTGGAAGCATTCATGTCTTCAAGGTTGTAACTCACCGGGTTTATGGTGGGTTCTGGAGCTGGATCATCAAGCTGCTCGTTGGTCCTGCTTGGCTCGCCAGTATGATCATCGAGTTGAGCACGCGAGCTACCGTATCTCAACCTTGATATTTCTTTTATGCTTGGTTTTTTCTTCCTCATGACCCTTGCTTTAGCTGAGGAGTGGCGAGCTAGAGCTGACTGAGCTGAAATCCTCAAAGAAATACCCTTCTGGCTCTGCTTCAACCTCAGCTTCAGTATTGTCTCCTTCTGGCTCTGACACAGCTTGACTGAATAGGTGCAACGAATGAGCAAACTCCACATTCTGGACCGAACCCCGCGAGCTCAGTTCCTTACACATCAAGACAATTGGTGCATCATTTTTTGCTGGGTGGTAGAGGTTATACACCAAGTGCCCATCTTGATCTTCCCAACCTAACAATCTGAAGCTCTGAGTGAACAAACATCCATGAATCTTGGCTCCACAACTCCAGCTTCGTTTAGTTGGATACCACAAGCTATCAAAATGGCGGTTATGACTCCTCCAATACTGATTGCTTTTGGCTTGTCTAGATTAGCTTGAAGCGCATCTCTAGACCAGTAAACACAAAATTGCTTAGCCAAAGCATAAGCCAAACTAGCATTACCATCATCACCCATCAATTCTCTTCCACTTGGAGTCCTTCCAATTAGCACCAAAAGAGCCATGTCCAGCATTTGCATTTCACCCGAGTTGATTGGTCTTAGAGACGGCCTTGCATACATTAGGTTTTCCATGATTCGCCGAGCACAGCTGATGGTTCTGTTTCATTTGCTACGGGATGGAATGAATGGAGTTTCTCCACTAAGCATGAACCATACATCGTTTAGCTCCTTCTCTTCAATGTTGGGGAAGGCCGCAGCGCCTGGTGGAAAGCTATAAAACTCCTCCATTTGCTTGAAGGTGAAAGTGTATTGTTGGTTGAACGTTATGAACCCAGCTCCATTCTTCTCAAGCAGAGCCACAGTGATGTTCTTATACACTTGAACCTCAACTGTTGCTAAGAACTGAGTAGTTTCTTTCTTATAGCCATTGCATACCATAGTTGACAATTGAGACACTCCAGAAATCTCCAACAGCAAATCTACGTCTTTAGCTATCCCCATCTGTTCTAAAGTCGGTCTATGAGGGTAGATAGTGCCCTTGAAACCCATCTTCATAATCGCCTTGTATGCTTTTTCTGGGCTCGGCTTCTTTTTTGATTTCTTAGCTCACCGTGGTGCTCAACTCTCTTCCATAATGATGAAAGCTTGATTCTCGGTATAGCCATCTTTCATCAATTCTTGGATGTTGCGGAAAAATTCATTTTCCTCCTCATCTTTGTCCATCGGAGAACCGTCTGCTTCTGCTTCATTCGCAGCATACGCTTCAAAACTGGCTCTTGGTGGCTCTCCCTCACTTTCTGAAAGCACAGCTTTACGCTTGCCCTAATCACGAACCGGTGCAGCTTCCTCATCACTGTCTGAAGACACAACTTTACGGGTAGGTTAGCGGTTGGAGCTTGAGCCTCTTCTTCGTCAAAACTTTCATCACGCAACAATAACCTTCTCCTTCTATTCCTGCTTTTCATGCCTTTTTTAGGCTTGGGTTATCTCTCTTTTGGCATTTTATCATCCAACGAGTTGAGTCTCCTCTCTTTTTCGAAAGCATCACGGCGAGCTATCCACATGGCTTTTTTCACCATGGTATCTGGGTAAGAAAACATGCTTGGACTCGCCACTCTGGCTTAGGATTGAACTCGCTGCTACACTCAAACTTAGCTTCCTACTCGTTGGTATTGTCAAGACTCGCTAACAAAGCTTTAAATGAGAGAGAAAGTATTCTTAGAGAGAGAAGCGTATGTTGAAGTGTGAAGAACAAAATGAGCTGAGCTTCATATTTATAAAGGATGGCGAGTGATGGGTGGTTCTTGGCGTGGGGAACCAAATCTGACACAGGTATTGGCAAAACCATGGGCTCGCCTGTCCTATTCACCAAACCACCTCAATACTAGCCACAAACTCTCTGCACAATTCTGCACCACTCGCTCACCACCTCTAAAGCAATCAAAAAGTTTCTGCACAATTCTGCACCACATGTGTCAACTTGCCAGTACATTTACAGCAAAGTGACTTCAACTGGGCTGAACTTGAGACCTAACTCGCTGGTGGATCGGCGAGTACTGTTCATGAAGCCCAAAAATTTAGTTTGACCCATAAGTGCTCAGTGACTGTTCTTTCTATTTCTGATCAAGTTCCTGCATGACAAAGACATAAAAATGCAAGAAACACGAATCGAAGAAAGGCTTAGTGTGAGCAAATGAGTTAGAGTTTCAAGATCAAACTAAAATAGCCAAAAAGAAATGATGATGTACTTGAGTGAGTAAGTATGATGAGCAATAGGGAATCATTAAATTGTTCTCCATGATATTTCCCTTCGCCATCACTCACTCAGTACATCATCATCAACCCTAATAAACGAGCTCTCTACTTCAAAGACTAGACCATAAAATCAAACTTAAGCAAAATATTCTAGAAATGCAAAGAAAAACTTGTAAATAAAAGCAAAGGATATAAAAAAGGATAATCATGGAATTGCTTCCCAAGTGCGCTTGTGTAGAGTCTCAAGCTCGACTCTTCACACTGTCAGCTTAGTGTGGTGTTTCAACGGAAACCAGAGTTCCCTTTTCTTCATTCGTAGCCTCTGAATCCTCATTCAGTTCTATAACTGTGAAAATTTGGCCTTCAATGGTTGGCCTTCTTGAATCTTCGTTTAGATCAAACTCCAATTTTTCTGCACCACCAGGATCCAGTTCGATGGTTTTGTTCTTAATGTTGATCACTGCTCGAACTGAAACTAGGAATGGCCTTCCCAAAAGAAATGGATCTTGAGGCTCTTCATCCATATTGATTACAATGAAGTTAGTGGAGATTTCAACATTTCCAATCCGGATAGGCAAATTTTCCAGAAAGCCATGCGGTGAGCGAGTGCTTTTGTCAGCTAGCACAAGGGACAGCTTGCTAGGCTTATAGTTATTGAATCCCATCCTCTTGGCTACTGTGAAATATATTAGGCTTATGCAGGTTCCAAGATCGCATAACCCTTTTTTGAAGTTGAGGTGACCTAATGAGCAAGGTAAGGTGAACGTCTTTGGATCCTCTAACTTTTCTAGCACGATCTTAGCTTCACCCATAGCTTGACATTCGTAGCTTTCTATGTCCAGACCTTCAACAGAATGAACCTTCGCTTTAACTACTTCCTTCAAAAAATTTTGATACTGGGGATCAAAGCAAACGCGTCAAGAAGTGGGATTTTTAACTTTACCTCCTTCATCTGATTCTCAAAAAGCTCTCTGAATTTCTGAGTTTGGTCATTCTGAGTTAGGCAGTATTGGACTTTAGTATTGTAGGATCAAAAGCTGGTTCTGCAACAGCTGCAGGTTCAACTCGCTAGGTAGGTTGACGAGTTGGACTGGTGAGTTGGACTGGGAGTGTTTTTCTTGCTTGTTTTCCCTCCCCTTCTTGGTTCACACTGTCCTCAGTGCTCTTAGGCTGCGCAGCTCAAGTTGGTAGTTCTTTACCGCTCCTGAGGGTAATGGACTGAGCTGTATACTCCTTCGCGTTTTTAACTGCCTTTCCCGGTAATTGACCCTGAGTTTTTACTGAAGCAGAAGCTTGCTGGCTTTCAACATATTTGAGCCTAGCATTCAAAGTCTCAAATTTGCAGTTTAAGTCATTATGAGACGTGTCTATCTTGTGATGTACCTCTGTGAACTGCTTGGTGAACTCTACAGCTTGTTGTGTCTGGCTGTGATGAATCTGTTGAAGCATCTGCATGATGTCTGAAGGTGCCTTCTTGTCTGACGTTGAAGCTTGAGGCGCAGACTGAAAAATCTGATAATACTGCTGCTTATGTATCCAAGCTTTTTGTTGAACAGGCTTGGGCGGATAAACTTGGTCTTAAAGGTTAGCCACATTGTTGCTGCGGTAAGATAGGTTGTTGTTCTATTTGTAGTTATTCCACTGTCTTGAACCTCCTTGGTTTCGCAGAAAGCTGATCTCAGCAACCATCTCATCCTCCCCTTCTTGAAACTTGATCCTCCTCCACAAGATTGACTTGCTTGTGATAAACCAGCAGCAGCTTGTCTAACTTGTCGCTCAAACTCTTCAACTCTTTCCTCCTAACTGAATTGGATGCACTTGTCCCTCTCTCAGTTCGATCAAACTCCTCCCCGTACTGGCCATCAGTGAGTGCCAAATTCTCTATCAACTACCTACCATCATCCACGTCTTAGTTCAGGAAGTTCCCATAACTAACTGTATCCAATATCATTCGAAGCTTAGGCTGAATACCTCTGTAAAACTAGCTCAAGATGGTTTCTTCAGAAAAACCATGATGTGGGCACTGGGACTGATATGTCTTGTAAAGCTCCCATGCTTCAGTTAGAGACTCAGTCCCACTCTGAACAAAGTTTGATATAGAGTTTCTCAGCTTGGTAGTCCTGGACGTTGAGAAGAACTTAACTAGAAACACCTATTTGCAATCAGCCAAAATGTTTATGTTACCTTGAGGAAGGTGCTTTTCCCAGATATGAGCTTTATCACCGAGTGAGAATGGGAATAGACGAAGCTTCAAGGCATCTTCAAATAGGCCATTGATCTGAATTAAGCCATATATCCTCTCAAACTCGTCCAAATGGTCGAGTGGATCCTCAACTGGCAAACCATGAAACTTGTTGTTTTGCACTATAGTGATCAAACCACTCTTGATTTCAAAATTGTTGTTTGGAATTGGTTAAGGTCGAATTCCATGCCTTTGAATCTGGATACTAGGCACATCACCATCTCCAATTTGTCTTATCCGGCAAGGTTGAGGTGACGGTGGCTGAATAAGGGTGGGTGTGGGCTGGGTACCATTGTTGGCAATATCAGGTGTAGGAGTGTTCTCAATCATCTCTCCTTGTGTTGTGTTCTGTATCCTGATCCTACCCCTGTGTTCTCTTAGTTCGCGTGGAAGCAGTTGTGTGTAATCCTGAGGGTTGAACAAGTTCTTGTTTCTTTGTGATTAAGTGAGTGACATCAACGCAAGAAAACAGGCAGGGTGACTGGCGAGTTGGATATTGAGCAGACCTGAAATGCACCTAAGATAAAATGAACAAGTCTGAAGCTAAGGTTAGTAACAAACAAAAATAAAAAACTAGATCTCAGAAAGTGTTTGATCCAAAATGTAGCAAGCAAAACACTTATTTGGCAACTGCGCCAATTTGATAACGAAGATTTTGGTCTACTTGTTATCAAATCCTTATAGTATATAAGGTGTCAAACCAAAGTGAGCTACTAACATTCAGAGTATTAATGGTTATCTAATTCAAGCATTCTGTCACAATCAACTAAATAATAAGAAACAGAGAAACTACCCTAAGAGTACTGAAAAACTGAGTATGGAAACTAAGCAGAAAGCTAAAAACAGAGTACTGAAAAACAGAAAAATTAAGACAAAACATAGTAACGAACAACAAGCAATAAATGATAAAACGGGTTCATGAGGAGAGTGGAGCCAACGATCTAAGCCTAACCATGGGTTTCAGATCTCATCTAGCAACCTATTAAGAAAGCTTCAGGTTAAGGACACGAATATCAAACAATAAAGCCATTCTCTTGGTCATGAAATCTCAACCTGAGCGTGACCTAACCCAAATCTCTTGGTGATTCACGCTCAAACTGGCATAAAGAAGCTATCCTACACTACCAACTGATGCTCTGAGCAACTAATCTCTTGGGTCAGAACCAACAATCCTAGATCGAACCTAAGCCTAGCATATTATCAAACACCTTTTAGGCAAGATAGCTACGAATCAGATTTCAAGTGATCAAGTTGAAATAAGCATTAAGACCATTCAATCTAGCAAAGCCTATGACAGAATTCAAGCAACAAGACCAAAACCCATAATAATGCCTAGATCTACTCCATCTCCTCACAAAGCCCTAAACGAACTACTCACTAACCATAGCTAGAAACTTAGATTTAAACATAGAAACAGAAAGCATAATGAAAGACTAGAAATGACCTTGAAACAAAATCAACTAACCAAAAATCGAGATTCAACTAAGAACAAGAGCTTTCATGAAAGAGGAAAGAACATTTCAAAGCTACTCAACAACTGTTCTTAGTTCTATCCCCAAAAGAGCAAAAAACTAGGTTACTGTGTTTTTCACTTAAAGGGGTATTTATAGGGCTCAAAACATAAAAGCCCTAATCCGAGTCAGTAAAAAGTAAAGTCCGTCAAAGTAATGAAGTCGGTTAATGCTGCTTCAGGGTGATTGGCGAGTCCTCCAAAATTCGTGTTTCTGGGTTGGTTATTTTGCTCCACTCGCTGCGTACTGGTTGAATCTGGGTATTGAGTGCTTTATGATTTTGCAATTCTGGCCTTATTTTTCAATTGCACTCGCAGGGTACTGGTGAGTTGAGTAAATTTGGCTTGTGCAATCATCAGTTTTCAAGGTCTTTAGTTCAGGCACTCCGTCTTAGGTTCATCCTTGCAGTCTTTATGCCAATTTCACTCCAGAATGCTCCAATATGCTCCAAAGTACCTGAGACGCTCCAAATGCAACGTGTATGCAAAAATGATCCTAATGGGACTCTAGAATGCTGAATATGCAATGAGAATGAATGCATTCAGATGTGAATAATGCAGCTAAAATGGGGTAAAATGCATGTATATCAACTCCTACTCTGAAAGAGGAGAGCCCAGGAGCGAAATCAAGTGGTTGCAAACTCAAAAGCGTGGATAACACGAATTTGGAACCAAAGAGACTATTTTGAAGTCGTGAAAAAGAACAGCCATGAGAGTGCTTAGATTTGAATGAAACTTAAGCAGCGGAAAGATGAAAAGTTGAGGAGCCTTGTGCTGTGTTTTGAACGTAATCCAACGAACGAGCAAACGATAATGAGTGAGAAGATGAACAGACGTCTTGAGAACTTATAGATCGATGAGAACTATCAAGAGTGATGGAAAACTCTTGATTTTCAAGCTTGCAATCACCCATGATATTACACACAAGGGCAAAGGACAAGTTTGTATTACACACCACAAGATCAAACAAGTGTATAGAAAATTTTAGAATAAAATGTTTGATGAAATCTAATTTATGGAGTTTGTGAAACATATAAAGGAGTGAGGAAAACCCTAAAGTACTAAGGGCCACGAAAATGAGAGTCTTTATGGGCCTAATACAACTTAAACGTAATTTAAAACTTAAATAAAATCAGCCCAACTCCAATAGAACTGAACTTCCTCCTTTGATCGTTCTTGAGCAATGTTGTCTAAGGGGATAGATGAATAAGTGTGTACAACATTGCCTCATTAAATACCTTGTCTAAAAAACCCATTGTGATAAAACTAGACGAAGGGAAAAAGAGTGCAAGTGAACACACCTCCCTTAGACAACCTTTAGCAAGCTTGAATCACAATCAATGTAGTTGGATTAGCTAACGAGCTAAGGTTGCTTTCAGCCTGATTGAGCATTGTGCCAATGACTTCTTGTAGTTTATTGGCTTTGGCTCTAGTAATGGGTTCGTTTGGTATCTCCACATCTAGCTCTAGCTCTTCTGGTCCGAGTTCTTCAAGCTCTCCTTGCTCCGGTTCAAGCTGCTCAGCCATTCTTATATCATCTAGTGTTCTTAATGCTGATTTCTTAGTAGCTATTTGAAATCTGACTTGTTGCATTCATCCACCTACCAAGTGTTTGATGAAATGCTTGAATGAAGTAAAGTATGAGATAGTCTTGTCTAGCTCAATAGTTTGATTGTTTAGGATGATTATTGGCTGTTGTGGGTTATTTCTTCATGCTTGCTTGTTTAGATATCGCTAATGAGAGTTAGGTCTGGGTCTATTTAGGCAAAGTTCAATATTCATGAGAGTGATTGATATTCATGCATTTTACCTATTTTAGCTTCATAGTTTGCATTTGTTTGCATTCATTCATGTTCTATATTATGCATTTTAGAGTCCCATTAGGATCATTTTTGCATTTGCATAGCATTTGGAGCATTTCAGGAACTTTGAGCAATTTGGAGCACTTTGGGTCAATTCAGAGCATTTTGAGCAAACAAGCCTGAAGACTGCAAGTCAGGCCTGAAACTGAAGAGCTTAAACTAGTCAGAGTGCAGAGTGCCAAAATCCTGAGCCAGATTTCCAATTCGCAGCCTCAGTCAGCCAGCACTGAAGAGTTTAGTTTCCATACTTAGCCAAAAATACACTTTTTAGCTGAACTCTTCAGGTTCAGCTCGCCATGCATTGGCGAGTCCAAGCTTAAGGACTTAGCCAATTTTTACATTTTCTTGGCTGAACTCGCCACCAATGTTCACCTGACACTGGTGAGTTCAAGCCTCAGCACTTAGTCAAATCTTTAAATTTTCATGGTTGAACTCGCCACCCATTTCCACCTAACACCAGTGAGTTCAACACTCCAGACTTAGCCAGAATTCATGTTTTTGAAGCTGAGCCATTTCAACTCGACAGAGTGTGACGAGTGCAGCCCAGATTGAGCATTTGCTGAAGTTGAATTTTCCAGAACGCAACCCCTAACCCGCCATGCACCCTGAAGCAACTTAGACCGACTTCATTTTATTTGACCGACTCTTTACTTTTGTTGACTTAAAATTAGGGCTTCCATGTTTTAAGTCCTATAAATACCCTTGTTTTAGCTGAAAACAGACATCCAAGTTTTACCCTAGTTTTTGCCTCTTTAAGTTAATTCCAGATTTCTCGCTGCCTCCTTCTTATTTTCTCTTTGCTGTTCTTGCTGTTCTTATAAAATTCATGATTTCTGTTTGAATCTCACCTAAGGTTGATAGATTTTGTTTTCCTTTCTTTCTTTATGCTTTTAATATGTTTTTTGGGTTTGTTGTTCTTCATTCTATGAGTAGTGAGTAGATTTCTTAGGCCTTAGTGAGGAGATGAAGTAGATTTGGGCAGTTTTCTGGGTTTGTAATGTTTTTGTTTGAATACTATCATAGGTTGTGCTAGATTGAATGTTCTTCATGCTTATTTTGACTTGATCACTCAAAATCTGATTCGTAGACTATCTTTGCCCGAGAGGTGTTTGATGATTGCTTGGCTTAGGTTCAGTTTAGNTTGCCCGAGAGGTGTTTGATGATTGCTTGGCTTAGGTTCAGTTTAGGATTGACTCATTCTGGCCCAAGAGATTAGATGATCAGAGAGTCAGTTGGTCATGTAGGATAGGCTTGC
>OVAX01003307.1:0-17429 GCA_900406405.1 Lepidium africanum
TCATCATCATCACGATTTCATCATCATCAAAACCAACTCACCATCGACAGCAAAGCTTCACTATCACGTTTTTCTTATCAACAATTCCGCAGCATCATCCCTTTCATCAATCCATTAGCCTTCATCAGAGTTCTATCCTAGGGAGGATCACATCANCCCTTTCATCAATCCATTAGCCTTCATCAGAGTTCTATCCTAGGGAGGATCACATCACGATGGATCATACATATAACATATACCTCCTTCAATCTATATTAGCCTTCCATTGCATGTATCATCTTTGACCTCTGCTCAAATCCATCTGCTAATTTTTCAAGTTTTTCAAGTTTCTTACTTTTCTTCTTCTTAATCTTGTTTGATTATATTAGTCTCCTCTTTCATCACTGTAAATTTTAATTTCGATCAAATCTCATGCTAATCTAGTTTGCATGCACTAAGATTGAGATAGATTGATGATTATGAAACTTCACTTGCCCAGATCGTGAAAATTTGTCTGATTCATTAACTTCTTCCTCGGATCAGTCCCTGCATGCAATGGATTAAGAATCTTCCCCGTTACAAGATGCTTTCCAATCAATGAATTTGGCCGACGATGAACTGGTTGTACTTCCGGTAAGTGGAAACTATGTCTCTGCTCAAACTAATGAATTCATGCTATTCGGCCGAATACTCAACCCAAAAAAAACAGAACATGGCCAAAGTGATGATGGCTATATTACGAATTTGGCGTACGTTTTCGAAGATTATAGGCACAATCATTTCTCAGGATCACTTTTAGTTCAAACTTTTATCCGAAGAGTCACTGTTAGCTGTCACAAGTCTTGGTCTTTGGAACTTTGATGATTGGGGTATTGTTGTTGAAAAGAAAATAAACTTGCATGCAGATTATTGCATCTCTAAAGTACCAATTTGGGTTCATTTGTTTAATATCCCAGCTCAACATCATACCTTAGATCTCTTCAATGCAGTGAGACTTACAACCGCACTAAGCTACATGAGTATATCCGAGTCAAAGTTCTATATGATCTAGATAGCCCTTTAAAACCACAACGAGCTTTCCGATTTCCTAAAGGCAAGGTTATTACTATTCGCTTTGAATATGAAAGAGTAAAGAAGTCATGATATCATTGCTTTCGTCTTACGCATGATAAAGTGCATCGTCCCTGGTTAAGATTGTTATTTTGGTCATCAAAACACCAATCATTTTAGATGAACAAAGAAAAAACCGAGAGAAGAAGTTTTAGAGAAAAATGGTGATATTAATCCATTAATCCATAAAAAAGGTTATTACATCAGCAAATACAATATATAGGATAAGAGTAAGCTATACAAACGGTCATATTGACCACATTTTGAATAATCATGTGGTCCAAAAGAGAAAAAGTAAAAGCATAAAGCATTTTCCTTTTTCGTACCAACAAAGAGATAAAGTGATGACTCCCCCTTTCTCTAACGGTAATGACCACTATAAATGGGCTCCTTTCCTTCATATTGGGCTGATGTAGAACATGACTTGGACCTCACAACATTGTAGCCTCAATGTATGGATAGCTAAGATAACAATGTGTACGGCTAAGTCACAAAGCCATCCGGTCTCTTGGATAAGGATAGGTGTGACCAAATGGGGATAGGCATGACTAATACTCCCCCTCAAGCTAAGCCACAAGAAATGGAGACTTAGCTTGGAAAACCCGCAGCCTACACCTTGGTAAAAACCTTAGTAAGGAAAACCCAGTGGGACAAAACCATACCAAGGGAAAAAGAGCATGTAGACCACAGATTTAGGGAACATGAAGTCAAGAGCGGTCAAGGCTAACAAGTCCAAGTTTGCCATAGATATGATCACAAACCTTGGTACTTGCCGCCTTAGTGAAGATGTCCGCTAACTGATCTCCACTTGGTGTGTAACATGGGAGGATTACTCCCTCTGCAATGCGCTCACGAATTTTGTGGTAGTCCACCTCTATGTGCTTGGTCCTCTCATGGAAAACGGAGTTGTTGGCAATGTGGATCGCAGCTTGATTGTCACAGTCCATGGTGATAGGCTCCGTAGTCTCCTTGCCTAAGTCTTTAAGTACCGTCTTCAACCACACGAGCTCATCCGTAAGTCTTCTCATAGCTTTATACTCCGCCTCAGCACTTGAGCAAGCAACAATTTTCTGCTTCTTTGTCTTCCAAGTCACCAAGTTTCCTCCAATGAAGGTGCAATATCCTGTGGTGGACTTCCTATCGTTCCTATCCCCGGCCCAATCAGTATCACAATATCCAAATATAATCGAACTATCATGCTTACCCATCCAGATGCCTTGGTTTGAACTCCCCCTGATGTATCTGAGTATCCGCTCCATCATGGACCAATGATATCTTGTAGGTGCTTGCATATGTTGGCTAACCTGGTTCACAACAAAGCAGAGATCGGGTCTAGATATAGTAAGATAGATGAGCTTACCCACTAGGCGTCGGTATAGTGCATAGTCCTCAAATGGCTCATCATCTCCATCTTTCTCCCTCTTTCGATAGACCTTGTAGCCATCTTCCAAGGGTGTCTTGGCTGGTTTGCAATCATCGATACCTGTCTCACGAAGCAAATCAAGAGTGTATTTTCTTTGAGAGAGAAATAGGCCTTCCGGAGAACGGCAAATCTCAATTCCTAGGAAATACTTAAGCTCTCCAAGATCCTTAATATCAAAAACAGAGCTAAGGTAGGACTTAGTGGCTGCAATACCTTCCTTATCATCACCCGAGATGATAAGGTCATCCACATAAATCAATACCACCACAATACCTTTCGGACTCTTAATAGTGAACAAGGTATTGTCTGCTTTGGACTTCTTGAACCCATGGTCTCTAAGAGTGTAGCTCAACTTGTGGTACCCTGCCCTTGGTGATTGCTTCAAGCCATAAATTGTTTTCCTTAAGAGGAACACTTTCCCCTGCGTGAACCTAGACTTAAGACCCAACGGTGGAGTCATATACACTTCCTCCTCGAGTTCACCTTGAAGGAATGCATTCTTGACATCCATCTGCCACAAGTCCCAAGATAGATTTGTAGCTAAGGAAAGTAAAACTCCTTACCATATGAAGCTTGGCAACCGGAGCAAAGGTATATAGGTAGTCTTTCCCATAGGTTTGGGTGAAGCCTCGGGTGACCAACCTAGCCTTGTACCTCTCAATCTCCCCATTGGCATTGTATTTGATGGTGAAAACCCACTTGCAAGAGACGGCTTTCTTTCCTTTAGGCAAATCAGCATCATCCCAAGTGTGGTTTTTCTCCATAGCGTTAGCCTCATCATCCACTGCATCCATCCACTCCTTGATTTTCTTGGCCTCATCAAACGTCTTAGGTACGTGATCCATCTCATTCTTGCCAAGAAAATCCTTCAATCACATGGTAAAAGGTCAATCAAAAATACCATTTGAAGAGGATGAGCCACGGCTTGAGCTTTGTAGTAAACCCGGGTGTTCTTCCAATTAGACGGATCCTTCCGAATCCTAGTGCTTCACCGGTGAGGTTAGACCGGAGAAGGTCTAGATGTCATCGGAGTCCCGGTCGGATCGGTATGCGCAGCCGGACCGGAGGTCATGGCCAGAGTGATAGTCCTAGTAGGGTCGGACATCCGTTGGATGTTGGTTGTGGCCGGAATTAGAAGCCGTGAATGCATGGTGGCATTTGGATTAGGTGGTCACATGGTCCGGCTATCGTTTGGATTGGAAGGCTGCGGCATCATGCTGTCGTTTGGATCAAGTGGCTGCGACATCATGCTATCGTTTAATTTGGTGGCCGCGGCCGGCTAATGTCTGCATCCTCTCGCCGCGGCCGCCTATCGCTCACATACGTTGGTCACGGTCGGCACTCGTTTGGATCTTCGAGACGCAGACGAACGCCAGCATTTGGATCCTCGGGACGCGGACGTACACCAGCATTTGGATCTTCGGGATGCAGACGTTCGCCAGCATCCGTATTTGCTGGCCGAGGGCCGCGGACTTGGAACACTTTTACTCGAACTTTCTGAGCCTCCTGGATCTTGAGTACTCCTATTTGGCCTGGGACTTGGTAGATGGCTATCCGGTCTGGGACGTAGTCCGTCCGTGGTTACTCCAAGGTAGTCCAAGAGAAATTTCAATGTTTCAGCCCGGTCTAAGGATGTGTCTGCAAGGTCTTGGAGCTGATCCCAATTCTTTTCTCCATAATACCCTCTTTCTTCAAGAAATTTCATATCCCTTGGACATGTACCTTCTTTGTTCTCCTGGAATCAAAACATAGCAAACACACCCAAAAACCCGTAAGTGATATAATGAGGGTTTGGATTTGTTCAATACCTCAAATGGGGATAAGTCCTTGAGAACTTTGGTTGGCGTCCGATTAATTAAGTAGCAAGCGGTCATCACGGCATCCCCCCAAAACCTCTTAGGGACATTCATGTGAAACATCATAGATCTTGTGACCTCCATCAAGTGGCGGTTCTTTCTTTCAGCCACTCCATTTTGTTGTGGATTGTAAAGGCAACTTGTTTGGTGTTGTATGCCTTGTTTGGTTAGATGATCTTGAAATTCCTTGCTCATATATTCTCCACCATTATCCGTTCTAAGCACCTTCAATTTCGAATTAAAATGATTAGTTATGTAGGATTCGAAATTATTAAAGGCATCAAAAACTCTATCTTTTGATGGCATGAGAGTTATCCAAGTGTACTTCGACTTGTCATCTATGAATGTCACAAAATATCTATGATTATCCCTAAAAGCACATGGAGAATTCCAAACATCCAAACATCCGAATGAACAAGCTCAAAGCAATTTTCATATATAGTATAAGAACTAGGATAAATAGATTTGCAATGTTTTCCCAAAATGCAAGCTTCACAATCTAAAATATCAAAGGGAACATTAGGCAACATCAAATCTAAAACACGAGCATTGGGATGACTAGTTCTAGCATGCCAAACAAAGCTACTCAAGCTACCAACAGCCATGTTATTTTGGTCATCAAAACACCAATCATTTCGGATGAACAAAGAGAAAACCGAGAGAAGAAGTTTTGGAGAAAAATGGTGATATTAATCCATTAATCCATAAAAAAGGTTCTTACATCAGCAAATACAATATATAGGATAAGAGTAAGCTATACAAACGGTCATATTGACCACATTTTGAATAATCATGTGGTCCAAAAGAGAAAAAGCAAAAACATAAAGCATTTTGCTTTTTCGTACCAACAAAGAGATAAGGTGATGACTCACCCTTTCTCTAATGGTAATGACCACTCCAAATGGGCTCCTTTCCTTCATATTGGGCTGATGTAGAACATGACTTGGACCTCACAACATTGTAGCCTCAATGTATGGATAGCTAAGACAACAATGTGTACGGCCAAGTCACAAAGTCATCCGGTCTCTTGGATAAGGATAGGTGTGACCGAATGGGGATATGCATGACTAATAAAGATCACCCTCTCCACCAGCTTCACCAAAAGAAAATCATTCAAAGGAACACTTGAATCAGATGTCTACAGATATTAGGAAGATCTCTTCTAAGGTTGATCACTTTCCAGATCATGGCAGTAAGACTATGCTTAAACCTAACTCGAACACCATGAACCCCAATTCTTACTAACTGAAGAATCAATTATCTTGCCTAGTCCCCTACACACTGGGTGCTTCCTCTTCTAAGGACCTCATATCCCTCAATCATTCCAAACCGTCTCCTCTGGATTTAAAGAATCAACCTTACACTGAGAAGATTACCAAGAATCCCCGCCCTGCTCTTCTGCTTTTGGGTATAAACACTCAACCACCTCTACAATCAACTAGGAATGATTCATATTTAAAATATAACCGAGACCATATTAAATCTTCCCCAATGCTGACTGGAAATAGTTCTCAAACACCTAGTTTGGATACTACTAAATGTGACCAGCAAAAGGAATTTTTGGCGACTGGAGAATCCAAGGATACAACTCCATTATCCATGAGGCCAACACTAAAACATACTTACCAGGTGAAACGTCATAATCCCCTTCTCAACTCTCGTACTTTTAAATCCAAACAGTTAGCTTCTTCATCCCAATTTAATGGAGAAATTACTTGTGAAGCAAGTAACATGAAAAAACGTAAGTTTCATGAAGAGGATGCTCTCTATATAGAAAGTCATAATTCTAAACATCATGATGGTACGGTGGCTATTCTTAAACCACCCAAGGGTCAATGAGCATACTAAGTTGGAACTGTCAGGGTCTGAGAGATACCTTGACAGTTCGACGTCTTAAGGAAATAAGGAGGACCTTATTCCCAAACTACTTATTTCTCATGGAAACAAAAAATACTAAAGAATATATCCTTCAAATTCAAAGTTGGTTGGGTTACTAGAATTCCTATATAATAGATCCTATAGGGCTTAGTGGGGGTCTAACAGTCTTTTGGGAGGTGAAAGATGATCTGGTAGTTTTAGAGGATAACTCCAATATTATAGATGCCAACTGCGCATTGAAATGCACATGATTTTTGTCTCTTTTGTTTATGGTCACCCAGTTCAACATCTGAGATCACAGGTGTGGAACTAACTTAGTACTATTAATAATAATCGAATTACTGCTTGGGCCTTAATAGGGAGATTTCAATGAAATTCAAGACAAAAATGAAAAACAAGGTGGCCCGATTCGTCCAACTAGAACTATCGAGGCCTTTAGGAACTTTCTGTTAGAATGTGACATGCAAGAATTTTCGAGTTCTGGGCCAACATTTTCCTGGATGGGTCATAGGAATAACTATTGGGTTCAACTACGGTTGGATAAATCTTTTGGTAATGGAGATTTATGGCGTAAGTTTCCCAAAACCCATACTCAATATATGGAGATTATGTGCTCTAATCACAGACCCATTTATACCACTTTCACTGCTGACGACTTTATCTTTGACAAAAAATGATCCATAACAAGAATTTCTCAAAACTCATTTCTAGATGCTGGAATTCCCCTTCTGCAGACGACACTACTTCCATCACTGATTGTATTAGACTATGTAAGAAAGGAATTTTAAACTGGAAAAAGACTAAACAGATTAATTCCTCCATGCAAGTGGATACTCTCCGCACATAACTCCAACGGGAGATCACCAAGACACGCCCTGATTTCGAGGAAATGGCAAAAATCAAATTTGAACTTACCCAACAAGTTTGTAATGAAGAAGAATTCAAAAAGAAAAATCTAAAGATAAATGGCTACGAGAAGGCGATGCCAACACAAGATTTTTCCATAATAAGGTTAACCAACAAAGAATTAAAAATAGCATTAATGGATTAATAGATTCGGCAAGGAAAATGCAATACCTAGAGGGATCAAAAGGAACTATTGCCGCTCAATACTTCCAGGATCTCTTCCAATCTTCAAATCCAAGTAACATCTACAATCTTATCCACCATATACACCCTAGAGTTACCTCGGATATGAACTCCACCCTTACGACTCCGGTAACACCACAGGAAATTACAGATGCGGTATATAGTATCAGACTAGAAAGTACGCTGGGACCGGATGGTATGACATGAATATTTTTTTCAACAGTACTGGAACCTTATCTCTACCAATATCATTGCCGAAATTCAAAGGGCCTTTCAACTTGGACTTTCCCAAAAGAATGGAACTATACCCATATAAGCTTAATCCCAAAAATAGACACCCCTAAGCAGATGGAAGATTTTAGATTTATTAGTCTCTGCTCCATTACGTATAAAATTATTTCTAAAATCATTACACGGAGACTTCAAGCTCTGCTCCAAGATATCATTTCTGACACTCAGGGAGCTTTCACTCCGGGTAAGCTGATTAGCGACAATATCTTGATAGCCCATGAAATAATTTGTCATATTACAACTGGCTGCAAAGGACTCTCTAAACTAATGCTTGTTAAAACGGACATCTCTAAAGCATATAACCGTCTAGAATGGGATTTTATTCAACAGGTTTTGACCCAGTTAGGCTTCCAAGAAAAATGGACTCAGATGATCATGCATTGTATCTCCTCGGTCTTTTACTCAATGCTAATTAATTGTCATGCCCATGGGCTGATTCAACCTCGCATAGGTATTAGACAAGGGGACCCAATCTCTCCTTATCTTTATATTCTTTGTACAGAAGCCCTTACTGGGAAACTTGAGTCGCTTGGTTTTCAAGGAACTCTCTCGGGTATCCAATTCCACACTACAGGTCCAAAAATCAACCATCTCCTATATGTGGATGATAGTTTATTTGTATGTAAAGCTACTGTGGTGGAAGCTCGAGCGTTAAAGGATTGTTTATCATAATAGTCGGAAATCTCTGGTTAGCTTATCAATTTTGACAAATTTGCGATCACATTCATTCCTATACGGGAAGACATCAAAAGCCAAATTCGGGAAATCCTCAATATTCATTCCTCACAAGGAATGGGTAAGTATCTAGGGCTCCCAGACTCTTTTAAAGGTTCAAAAGAAAAAATATTCCAATTTCTTACAAATAGCCTTAAACAAAGAACCAAGAATTGGTTCAATAAAACTCTATCGGCTAGTGGGAAGGAAATCATGCTTAAAACGGTAGTTATGGCTCTTCCGGTCTATGCAATGTCATGCTTCAAGCTCACCAAATCATAATGCAAGAAGCTTACTAATCTTATGAGAAACTTACAAATCAGATAAAAAGAAAATCCCATGTGTACCTTGGAACCAATTGTGTAAACCTAAAGATCATGGTGGGTTATGTTTTAGGGATTTTGAGAAATTTAATAAGGCCCTTCTAGCCAAACAAGCATGACGGCTGCTTCGGTATCCCAATTCATTTTTTTGCGAGAACGTACAGGTCTGTTTATTATAACGATTTGACTTTTTTAGATAGTACCGTTGGAAATAAGCCTTTATTTGGGTGGAGAAGTATTCATCAAGGCAAATGGCTTTTGATGCAAGGAATAATCAGGCAAATTGGTAATGGTTCCAACACTTATGTTTGGATCGACAATTGGATAATATATAAAAGCCACAGACTTATTACAGCCTCATGCTTGGAATATTGACTTATTACACACAACCTTTCATCCATCGGAAATCCCAAACATTTGCTCAATTCAACTAGCAACTGACTCCGAGGATGAGTGGATATAAAGCTTTAACAGATCAGGCACTTATATAGTCAAAAGTGGGCACTGGTTATGTAACAACATCAATACCTATGGTTTGCTTCATCCTTCAACTCCGTTGTCCCCGGAAAAATTGCTTAAAAATCTGTGTGGAAGATTCGAGCGCCCAGTAAAATAAAATTTTTTATGTGGAATGCACTTTCCGGGGCGCTGGCTGTCAACTCCCAACTGGCAGCTAGAACAGTCCTTCCATCTGGTAACTGTAATATATATGGAGAGCATTTGGAATCTATTAATCACATGTTATTTCTATGTCATTCGGCCAAACAAATTTGGAGACTGGTCAATTTTCCCACTCCGCCTCAAGGATTCCATACGACTTCTTTAGTTTATAATTTTACTCAACGTTAGCAAAAATCATCAGGTCCTTGTAGAAATAAGATTAGCCTTCCCTTGGGTTCTCTGGGCTATTTGGAAAAATCGTAATACTACTATCATTCAAGAAACAAGACCAAACGTCTTGTTTATCTCACAAGATTGCTTAGCGGATGCGAAGATATGGTTCAAATTGCATTTAGAACACACCAAACAGATTATCTATCATGCACACTATCCGCAAGAACTTTTGGATAACACCAAGTACGACACTAAATTTTTAGCTTGGTGGAGCATACTGTGGAACAAAATCTGAATCTTCATGGAGGAGCCTGGATAATTAAAAACTTAGCAGATAATAGCTTCATTCATGCGAGACATACTTTCCATGTCACAAGCTCAAAATTTGATTTAGAACTTAAAGGCTTACTATGGCAACTCCAAAACATTAAGGACCTTCATATATCATCGGTCACCATCATGCTAACAAATCATGCTCTACTCCAAGCCATATCCACACCGGCTTTATGGCCCCGGTTCCATCACACATTGCATCTTATTAAAACCATACAAGATCAATTGATCGACATTTCTTTCAAGAATATTTCACAGCAGCAACACTCACTATCCTACAGAATCGCTTGAAGTGTAGTCTTGGAAGACCGTTTCACGGATTACATTAGTCGTGGTTTACCTAATTGGCTACTCTCTTCACGATCAGAACTATCATGATATAAGCTAAGTACTCTACCAACCCTTTATTCTACTAAATCTAATCTTTCCACTCTATAATCTGAATTCTTTTGTACATTTTCTAGAGTTATTATCTTATTAGAAGATTTCTCCGTTTTGAGTCCTCCCATTTTCTTAAAATCTTTTGGCTATACTAATGGTCATTAATCATGATCATTTACTCGTCACATTAACTTCCTCATCATCCTTCTAAAGGTTTTTAGACTCCACCTTTAGCACTTTAATCATTTCAGCTCATTTAAATCTTCTATTTTTCGCCATTTTCCTCTTCTTCAGTATATTAATTTCAATTAAGTGTAAGGCTCAACATTTCTTAACTGTTGCATCTCCCTAACTAAGGTTTTATTCCTTCCTTAATCTCTCATTAACTCCTACCTCATACCATAAATACTTGTATTTCCATTCAACCCGGGCCTTAATTAGTCTAATCATTCCCTCATTTATGGGCTTATCATTAGTTCAATAAAATTCTCGAAGCCATTAAGCCCACTTAACTAACTCTGAAATGTCGTATTCTACTCATTCCCTTTTTCTATATCTTCTCAACCTCTGTTTTTTCCCTTCTCCGAACCCTTTAGCTTCCATTGTACACCCTAATTTCTAAAGCAAATCATACTTTTTGCTTCGATTATCTCACTCCCTTCCCTATCTGCTTTCAACACGTGGTGTATCCGGCAAGCTAACCAATCAGAGGACCTAACCCAAAATCTTCTCCAAAGATTGCTATATTGAGGCAAGGCAGCGCCTCTAACACTCCTTGATCATGCACAGGCTTGATTCTTGTGCTGCTACTGATGACTCCTTAGTTGACAAGTGTCAATTGGCAATGATTATGTCTCCATGATTTATTGCTATTTACAGGGAGTTTCTAATCAGCTTTTGCTCAGATTTCCTTCTTCTTCCTCTGTTCTCCTCTCTACAAATGGCAGAGAACTTTTGGCTTGCAACATCCCAGTTCCATATGGGAAGGAGAGAAAACGAAATCTATCTCCCTAACTACTCTTATTTCAACTCGGTGGAGATGAGCAGATGCAGCTTGGTGGCTAGACCAGCGAATCCTAGAGAGCAAAACCTTATGGAGGTGGCGATTCAACTTCCACGACAATGGAGAATGGACACAAGTGTGACCGGGAGGATTATAGACCATGACTATCTGCAATTCTTATTCTCTTCTGAAACAGATCTTAACTCTGTTTTACGCCGGCAACCAATCACATACAACGGCTGGCTCGTTGTCTTTCAACGCTGGGAACCACATGAACCTTTGGGAATTCTCTCAACCATTCCCATTTGGGTTCAAATATATGACTTGCCTCTCCATTATGATTCCCCTATAACTATGCGTCTTATTGCGAGATCTCTCGGAGAAGTTCTTGAAGTTGATGTGCAACACTTCTCTTTGACTCGAGTTGGTCTTGTTAGAGCTAAAATCAACCTCAACGTCTTTGACCGCCTCAAGTTTTTCAAACTAATTCGTCTTCAAAATGGTGAAAGGGTACAAGTCTACTTTCAGTATGAAGTAGTTACTAACTTTTTCATAAACTGTCAAAAGCTTACACATGATGCTGCAGTCTGTACCTATATTCCAAGTCCAGCTGATTACATCATCAACACGCCGGCTAGCACTAATGTAAACGATAACTCTTCGGCCTCTCTTTCTCAGATGGAGTTACAAGACAATGAAGCTATAGATGTACCTACGAACCAAACTCATCAAGCCACTTATTTCAGTCAATCTTTTGCCAATAGGATAGATGGAATCACAACTGTCTCGAACACAATTAGAGACATTGCACAACACAACTCCCAATTTAAGAACTTCACTGCAACCTTTGAGCTAGACTTGGCGACATCGGCTTCTCAACAAGAGGTGGAGGTTTTCATCAATAGAGAAACAAAATGCAAAAGATACCCGGATTTTGAGGAAGAGTCATCCAACAAAGCTCCGAGAACCTTCTAGTTGCGTTTACACAAGTATCATTACTTGTTCCTTAAGCAAGTCATTTTGTCATGATTTTGGTTTTAATTTTAGTCAATTAAGGTGTCTTTTGGTCTGTTACCGAATCCAATTCATATGGATTTGGTCTCTATCTCTGTAATCTGTTGATGCTTAATTTAAGTTTAATCAGTTTTCGGAAAAAGAAAAAAAAAATCAAACGGGTCGGATCGAGGCAAAGAAAACCGGAAGTAATGATTCATAAAAAAAACCCATCAATTTCGCGCGGTAATCTGGGTGTGAAGAAAAGATATTGTATTCTTCATGATATAACAATAAAAATATAGAGCCGCATATTTTGTATTAAACGGCACACGACGTGCCTTCAATAAACTGATCATCAATCACTAAATTCAAAAGACCTATTAAGATCATGGCGAGCTGTTCTTATTATTCTTTTGCAATTTTTATTATTTTCCCAGAAAAAATTAATAATAAGAGAGAGGACTTCCATTAACGTGTTTATTTACCTTGACATTGTCAAATTATATGATTCTGTAATGGCACCCATTTTCTATGCCCTCGCCAGCAAATTTCCACGTCTCTGCTTTATATACCATATTTCTTTGTGATTAGAAAAATCTTTGTTTCTAAGTTTAATTAGTTGTTTCCAGTTGCAGAAGGAAAGATAAATGTTTGTTGATTATTCAAATGTTTCTGGGAGTAGTTTTAATCAATTGATGATCAAAGTGTAGTTTGTGTACATTAGTTGATAGCTCTGCTTCTATGGAGTGATTTTGGGTTTTCAAAAGTGAAAACTTTGATCTAAGTGTTGTTTCTGGAAAACAGAAACAATTCAAAGTAAGCAAAAATTGAGGGAAAGGATCATCAAAAGAAGAAGAAGAAAATGTCGGATTCGCCGACTTCTTCTCCACCAGCACCCGCTGCTGATTCTGCTCCGCCCCCAGCGGATAACACCGGCAATTCCGCTCCTCCTCCGACGGATTTAGCACCACCCCCTAGCCCTCCGGCTGCTGATACATCTCCTCCTCCGTCAACTGATTCATCTCCTCCGCCGGCTGACTCGCCGCCGCCAAGTTCTCCATCTCTACCCCTTCCGGATATCATCACTCCCCCGGCAGCACCGCCGCCAGAGCTCATCGTGGTCTCTCCACCACCACCACCAGACTCAACCGCCGGTTCACCACCGCCAGAGACTACCAATCCCCCTCCACCACCACCAACAGACTCAACCGGCGGTTCGCAGCCACCGGACTCCCCTCCACCTCCAGAAGTGTCTGAACCACCACCGCCTCCGCCCAATGAAGGCGATAGCCCTCCTTCTCCTCCATCTCCGGAACAAGTGCCTCCTCCGGCGTCTTCGCCACAGACAGGACCCAAAAAGCCCGACAAATCGAAATCACCAAAAGCACCAACCAAGTCGCCTTCAGGACCTGCCACATCACCTCCGGCTCCTCCATACACACCACCACCGCATAACACTTCTCACGCACTACCACCAAAGTCTAGTGCTACAAGTGGACCCGTATACTCACCAGCTCGTAAAGTCCCAACCACCGGAATCTCGACCCCACCTCCTCCTCCATATGGTGGCGGCGGTAGCGGTGGTAGTGGGAAGACAATGGTTGGTTTTGCAGTAGCTGGTTTCGCAATCATTGCTCTGATCGCCGTCGTCTTCTTAGTGAGAAGAAAGAAGAAGAGAAACGTCGATGCCTACAGTGATTCACAATACTTGCCTCCTCCAAACTTCTCCATCCAATCAGGTATATTCTTGTTCGATCTTTCTCATCTTCCTCTTCATCTTTAACTTTAAAAATCAGGTAGATTTTTATAACCCTTTTGAATCATTTAGATGGACTGTTATACGGTCAAAATCCTACAAAAGGATACTCTGGTTCTGGTGGTTCAAAGTACAATACACAGCAACAAACCAGTAGCGGAAACAGCTTCGGGAGCCAAAGAGGTTACACAAAGACAGGGAGTGGAAATGATTCAGCTTTAATGGGGAGCAGTCAGACTCATTTCACGTATGATGAGCTAATGGACATAACAGAAGGATTCTCTAAGCAAAACATACTTGGAGAAGGAGGCTTTGGTTGTGTCTACAAAGGTAAACTACATGACGGCAAGATAGTTGCAGTTAAGCAGCTTAAGGTTGGTAGTGGACAAGGTGACCGTGAGTTTAAGGCAGAGGTTGAGATCATTAGCCGTGTTCACCATCGTCATTTGGTTTCTCTTGTGGGCTACTGCATTTCAGATTCTGAGAGATTGCTCATATATGAGTATGTTCCAAACCAAACCTTGGAGCATCATTTGCATGGTCAGGTTCTTTTATCACTTTCTTTATTAGATAAGATTTTCTTGTGTTGTAAATTTACTTTAAATGGATTCTATTCTTGACAGGAAAGGGAATGCCAGTACTTGAATGGGCTAAGAGAGTTAGGATCGCTATTGGTTCTGCCAAAGGTTTGGCGTATTTGCATGAAGACTGTAAGTACATTTATTGTGAATGCTATGTTTAGCCATTTCAAAGTTCATAGAGAATCTGAGTCAAAACTCAAAAGTACTCTATTTACGTATGTCTTGTTATGCAGGTCACCCAAAAATCATTCACAGGGACATAAAATCTGCAAACATTCTGCTGGACAATGAGTTTGAAGCTCAGGCAATAAAGAAGTTCATCTTTTTTTTTCAATTTGAATTCTTGGCTCTGAAGTTTTAGTTGTTGAGAGTTTTATTTGTTCTTAGTCCTCTGTTTCTTGGTGTTTAGGTAGCTGACTTTGGACTTGCCAAACTCAGTGATTCAACACAAACCCATGTATCAACCCGCGTTATGGGAACCTTTGGGTAAGATTGATCACACACTCTACTATGATACTGAAATTATCATAGTAAAGCCATTTATAAGAGCATTCTTTAGAGTACTGGTGGTTAAACTTTCTGGATATGAATTAGTTTGCTTGTATAGAGAGGTTACTAAACGGTTCGTTTTGATTCTGAAGTATTTGGACTCGGAAACATATAAATCGTTAAAAAGAACATAAGCAGCCTATGTTATTGCCTTTTGCTTTCAGGTATCTGGCACCAGAATATGCTCAAAGCGGAAAGCTGACTGATAGATCGGATGTTTTCTCGTTTGGGGTTGTTCTGTTGGAGCTTATAACTGGACGCAAGCCAGTTGACCAGTACCAGCCTTTGGGAGAAGAGAGTTTGGTGGAATGGGTAAATACTAAATTGTCATAACATCTCAACATATATTCTTTAATTGCATGTATGGTCCGACTTGGCTCTATAAACTTAAATGACATAATCCATGAACTCACAGGCTCGCCCACTGCTTCACAAAGCCATTGAGACCGGAGATTTCAGTGAACTAGTTGATAGACGGCTCGAAAAACATTACGTGGAGAATGAAGTTTTCAGAATGATTGAAACAGCTGCTGCTTGTGTTAGGCATTCGGGTCCAAAACGTCCACGCATGGTTCAGGTGATTTTTTAGTAACGTTTTCTCTTCTAAGCTAAAGAATATATGAATAGACAATATGACTAGTTGATCAAAATTTGCACACTTATTATATTGTCAAAAAAAAAAACTTGCTTGAAAACAGGTTGTGAGAGCACTGGACAGTGAAGGGGACATGGGAGATATTAGCAGCGGAATCAAAGCGAGTGCTTATGAGTCTGGTCAGTATAACAACGACACCATGAAGTTCAGGAAAATGGCTTTTGGTTTCGATGATAGCTCAGATTACAGTGGAGAATACTCTGTACAAAGCTCCCGGAGAGGATCCAATGGAGCCTCCGGTGAGTTCACGAGGATTGAATCTGAGAACAAGAACTTCAATAACCGGCGATACTGATTCAAAAAATAGGTCAACGTATAACCTCTTCTCTTCGCTTCTTTGCCTTATTATCACCCTCATGCTTGAGCTCTCTGTACAGCATTAATGCTCTCTTTGTATTACTATTGTTATTCGTTTTTTTTGTGTGTACCTTTAGTTTTGGTCCATAATGGCCATCTGCCTTTAAAGACTTATTATAGGTGAGAACAGAAAAAAAGCAACAAAAGAAGAAAAAGAACTCACTATAGTTCTGTACGAGTGATTTGAATCTTGTTTGCTTTTGTGTTTTTATTTCCCGTGGTAAGTTTCGGATTTTTGTTGAGTGTGATAACATAAATGATTATGAAGAACTCAATCTTCTGATTTATATTTTACAGATTGAGCCTCTCATTTTTTTTGTCTTGCTTTCATGTATAATTTAATATTCAAGTTCCATACCAATATGCAATAAAACCAAACAACCCAAAACAAGACAAAACCAAACAAACAAGAATATGATAAAGTGAGACAAGCATGATGAAGTCTATTGTCTTATTAAGACTGTTCTGACCAGAGGTTAGAGTCGAAACCACCGTGTCTGAAGGTACCTTACACATGATGATCTCCATTTTCCGGTATCTTTAACCATACTTCATGTTTAGTACATAACCGGAGGTTGTCTTTTCCCTCCTAGTCCTCCTCCTTTTCCTCCACCACCTCCTCCTCTCTTGTTATCAAACCCAAGCTCAATGTCCCCTCCGTTTCGACCAGCAGGTTTGCTCATAGGACCAGGCCGCTTCATATCGAATCCAAACTCCAAATCATTCCCTCTCTCTCTCGGCTCACGCTCCACAGGTCTAATCTCACGACTCTTCTTAGACGATGATTTCTCATTCTTTGAACCTTTGTTGTTGTTATTTTTGTTTTTGTGTTGTTTAGCGCCACGGTTGCATAGTCTTCCAAAAACACAAGCCATTGCTGCCAAGACAAGAATGGCGGCTAGAACTATAAACGCTGTACCGAAGGAGCCACTTGAACCAGAGGATGAAGGAGGGGAAGAGAATGAAGAATAAGAAGAAGTAGAAGAAGAAGATGAAGATGGATACACTTGAAGGGGTTGCTGAATCTGTTGTTGAATATCTTGTGGTTGATCTCCCATTTTTATTTTTTAGTGAGTTTGTTGAAGCTGTGTGATGCTAAAGACTAAAGAGTACTTCAATACAAATCCATCTACAATGAACCCAATGTATTATTAATAGTACTAGCACTCCTCTCTATGATCATTTTCTGTAAATAAAGTTTTTGTAATATATTGTTTTTTTCTTTTTTGGAAATAAAGTTACCTACTGGTTGCTTTGGTGGAATTATCAGTTTTCCTTTTTCTTTAATAAAAGATTTATGTTTTTTTTTTTTTTTTTTTTT
>OVAX01003308.1:0-20784 GCA_900406405.1 Lepidium africanum
TGTGATTGTTTGAAATAGGATAGTTGTTTGAATTATTATTATATAAATATATGTATATTTTAGTGTTATTCTATCTCGTAAGAGATGGAATATTGTTTGATTAGTTAAAAGTTAGAAAAGTATTTAATAAATTTAAAGAAGAGTCTCTTAAAGGGTTGACATGGAATGTATCAAGTTTCAGGCTATCGCTTCCATGAATAGACCTTGAAATGGAATGTATCGAGATACGGGTTGTCGCTTCCATGACAAATAAAATGATAGATTGTAGTGGCTCTAAAGCCATCTAGAGGATGGTTGAGCTGTTGTGTGAAGTTGGTTGCTATAGGCAATCCGACATGTTTGGTACAACTTGTTGAAAAACACGAGTTGTATATGCTTGCTTTCTATGTATATGATAGATTTGCTTTAATTAAGATAGAGCTTTAAGTCTCAGTGGGTATTAATGATCTCTTCACTGAGTAATTCATTACTCACCCCTCTTTATTTTTCCCTTTTTCAGGAATTTTGAACAAGGTTTTTGGTGTCGATCGATTTTTCAGAAAATGTATTTTGCAAGGCTAAGGAATAACACCTTGTCTCTCACGTTCGGGAGCAGGGTGTTACAAGAAGTTAGGATGAGGGGGGGGGGAATTTATATAGAAGTGATTGTTCGAGGTGGATTTAGTGTTATATGAAACTTTTTAGGGGATCCAGATCGTAGGCCCAAAAAAATATTCAATAATTTGACAATATTTGTTGTTCCAATGTTGTACATGACTCCGAGAAAGTAACACCAAGCCCATTTTGCCACGTCTACAGTAGCATCCAAATATGTAGTCACATTAGGATATTTTCTCCTAAAGTCACCATACTCCCGTACAAATTGAGCCTCTGTATAAATCTGAGCCAACTCCCTGAATCTCTTTGCAATACTTTCTTTGTGGATGTTCAAAGTCTTTATTCTCTCATTCTGAGATAAGTGAATATACAATATACATGTTGTGATCTTGGGTACACAGCAATTGTCTTGATGAGGCTAGGATTTCTATCACTAATTAACACCTATTCTGAATCATCCTCCACAATGGATTTCAACATACTGAATAACCAATTCCAACTTGCATCTTTCTTACCATCAACTACTGGAAAACGTAACTGGGTAATGATGATGGTTAGGATCTTAAGCAGTGGCGAATATAAGAACACCGCCGTATACAGTCTTAAGAAAAATTGCATCCATAAAAAGCACTTTCCTCATGCCCTTAAACCTCTCAATACAAGCAACCAATGCGATGAATAAATACTTGAACCGGTTCATCCAAATGCAATTTTGTCATCATACCAATATTCGTCTTCTCCAATACAAACAAATATGAAGGCAACCTCTTATAACTTTCCTCCAGACTTCCTCGCACAGCACACGCAGCATTTTTTCCCTCTTAAATCGGTTATGTACAAAACTTCACTCCAACCTTTCCTTGCACAACACCTACAAGAGATCTAGTAGATAGAGTATCTAATTGACCAGGATAATCACCTTTCGCAACTTCAGCAACCATATCCGCTAATACTCTCCTTTAAGCATTTGATGTGCTCACCCTGACACCCGAGAGTAAGAATGCATCTTATGATATATTTTAACTGACCAACTACCATCGCTTCATTGTAGCCATAATACACGTAAATACCACTTACAACCTCTTTGACGTTGCCGACACATCTTACAACGTATCACCAAGTATCCGAATTCAATACATCATAGTCATAACAACGCTTATGTGATGCTATAAACACCAAATATTTCACTTGCTATTTACACCCGAATTCTTGGCCTAATTTCAGGCTCGTACCATCATCACAATCATCTACAAACTGAGTTCCTTCTTCTTCTTCTATATCACATGGAAATTCAATACGCTCATGTCCATATCCATAACCTTCCACCTCGCCAATCACTTCAACAAATTCTTCAATTCCTATATTCTCATCACCACCAACAATCTCCAACGGATCATCATTTTCTTCTCTTTCTTCCTCATATATAGCAGTGGCATTATAATCTCTAGCATTTGAAGCCATCTCGCCATCATGATAATTCATATCAAATGAACTTCCTACCTCTCTTATATTTTTTTCACAAAACTTATCCACCTCCACATGCAACGTACTTCTTAAATGACTCACATTCATGCTATATAAATAACTCTAAACATCCTCATCATCCATAATATACCCAGAGGCGGATCTAGAAATTATGTTTAGTGGGGGTAAATATAAAAGAAAGTAATAATATAGGGGCATTTTTAAAAATTTAATAAAAATATATAGTAAAAATTGTAAAAAAAATTTTGTGGGGGCAAGTGCACCCACAATCCATAACGTGAATCTACCCTTGAATATACCTATGTTTATTCCCTTCAACTACCAACGGGATGTAACTCATCTTTATCTTTGCGCCATTACCCACACCAATCTTCTTTCCTACCTTTTCCTCTAATATCGAGTATGTTATATCCTCGATTGACAATGTTTTCATCGTTAAAGCGTAATACTTGGAACCCTTGGAATCCCATTGATTCCCATCTTTGGTTTCAACATAAGACCCACCAATATCCATATGAATCACCGTTTTAATCATTATGTCTGAAAACAAATATAAAGAACATTATCATACTTTTGCTATTTTAACTAGTCGAATCTTGAAATCAAGACTACATAAATCTGGATTCAACTCAATATAAAACTACATAAAACTGGATTCAACTCAATATAAATCATAACCATAATCAATAGAATAACACAAATAAATTTACCCCACACTCTTCTATCTTGTTTTGAATCAATTCACTTTCAATCTCTTTATACTTCAAGAGAGCTCTGCAACAAATGGAACCTCGCAGCAAATCGGTTCTTCAAGAGAGCTTGCTCGCGCCGGAAGCTGAAGATCATCATGGAAAAGGAAGCTCCAGCTCAAGTCACCGTCTCCGGGATGGGCGAACCTAGAAGATGAAATTCTTTGCTTCCGTACAAGTCACGATGAGGTTGTTAAATTCAGATTGGTTGGATTGGTTTTATTCATATTTTAATTGCTTTGTTCTTTTTTTTTGTCAACATTAGATCGACAAGGCCTGATCCATAGCCTAAAGTTCACCCCTAAAATTCTTTTTTTAAGCTACCATAATGCAGCGAGTACGAATCGAATCCTGGTGCCAAATCATTAGCTGGATCATCCTTACTACCAGATTGAGAGCAAGTCGGTGATTGGTTCATTTAATTTTCACCAACTGATTTTGGATCCAAAAGATTTTTAATATTCATTTTCTTTTTCATTTAGTTAATTCCAAAAGGAAAAACAAGACAAAATTTGGGAGAGGAGAGTAGAGGAGCATTTCAGTCACAAAGAGAGTAGCTTAGTCACTTTTTTTTCAACTAAGAGTATTTGAGTCATTGCTCCGGTTATATTCCCCATTTTTTACAGGAGTATTTGACTGTGCAAAAATAGACTTCAAAATTCAACGTTTACTAAACTTAACTAATCCGTTAAATGAATTTAATTTTTTACTTTTTTCTCCTTAGATAGTTCCCTTCTTCATAATCCTTAAAATCGATGAATTCGACCACAGCTAAGTTGTCGTTGCGCCTTCTCAACTCTCTTACGCAATCTATGCTCCGATTTTGAATAATGTTCACATCACAGACACTAAAGTATTTTGCTTAATTTCACTCTGATTAACCCAAATTTGGGTCCTATGCCATGGCAAAATTGGAAAATTTTCATTGTTTCTTTATTCTCCATATTGGTGATGTGTTTTAGAAGGATTGATTGGTTAACACATTGACCAAGCAAAGACTTCTTTTTAAAAAAATATGTTAATATGATCATTTCCTTTGGCGTTGAGGAAATTGTTTATGCTTTGTATTACAAGATTGACTTACTTTGAAAACCAAAAAAAAAAAAATTGACTTAGATTTACTGTGAGTCGTGCTTAAAAGTTGAAAGCTTACTTTTACCTTTTTAGAATTTATGTTAAGTTATGCTCACAGAGCCTAAATCTCTTTGTTGTCTAATTTCCTAATTAGATTGGGTGAAAGACTCGTGTAGAATACTGGAAGAAATGATCAAAGAAATTCCCATTTTCACAAGAATTTCTACATGAGTTAACTATAAATTGTACGGGTATTTTTCACAAGGTTCGTTCATAAAACTTGAAGAGAAGAAAAAAAAGGGAAATGATTTAGAGAATCAAAGTTACCTTAACATAATCCGTTTGCAAATCAAACGTTGACTTTCTCGTGCCTGATTTTGTATAGTCAATTTGAAGTTAGTATATATTTACACTTTAAAAAGATGGAGAATAAAAACACTCAATAGGTTAAAGTTCAGGAATTAATCGACATTTTCTCCAATTAGTCATAAAAAACAAAATCAACAACTACATCATATTCTTATTACTATTCTCAAATGCAAAATTAAATATGTATATAACATTATTTATGCATAGTTATCTATTATTAGTATTTTGTCAAAAGAAATAATCAAATTATGTGTTATAGCATGGGTATAACTCTAATCTTATATATTAAAGCGGATGATACTTAATTTTGGACTTTAGTTGATGTGTTATTTATTATAGAATAAAATTAATTCATATTCTTATAACAGCCCTTAATAATAGGTTTTTTTTTTGTCAACTTTATTCAATTAAGAGAATGAAAGGTCCAAAGAGGAAGAACATTGTTTACATCACCTTGATTCCTAGACAAACTTTTAACGTTACGAGTTAGGGAATCGGCTTTCTAATTAAGGTATAAGATATAAGACATTAATATATAAGATATTAATCATCTATTTTTATATCAACTAATCAATTATTAAATGCCTTTATCACCCCGAATGGACTTGAACCGGGCAGACATTTAAATTTTCTTTTCAGATTATAATTATTTAATGATTAATTTACGAATTATAATCTTCAACAATTACCTAAAACGCCAAGAAGCAGGTGGCCCAGTTGGCTTGCCCCTGATCTAGTTTGGTACCAGATTGGTAAGTTCAAATTTCGCCAGCTCCAGTGAGAACAATTTGGCTATGGATCGAGACTTTATCGATCTCATTAGTATAATAAATAAGTAAGGTTGACAAAAAAAAAACAAAACAATTACCTTAAACATATACTATATACTAGATATTTAGAACAAAGAAGTTAATAATATAAAATAATATTCGAAAACACCATTAAACATATCCAATAGTATATTATTACCTTGAAAATCAGATTTAGATACCTATATATTCTACTATATAATAGTATTAGCAAAATTTTCTATACAGGGAATTCAGTTGTGAGAGAGGTCATCTCGGTCTTTTACTTGGGATTTATTGGCAATATTTTTTCTTATTCAAAGAGAAAAAAATCCAAAAGCTGAAATTAAACTAATTGCGTCCTAGGTTTAGTTTTAGCTTTCATTTCCCTAAAAAACCAATTTTTTATTTATGAAATATTTTTAGTTATGCATAGTTAAAACTCTATAGCCAAAATTTATATACTTTTTTTTGTCAACTTAACTTCAATTACTGATAAGATGAGACCAGATTACATGAATATCATTCACAAAAGCAAAATTCCTAACTAAACCTCGAACATTGCGGGCTAAGAATCTGCCTTGTGGTTGAGGGCGTGTGGGATCAAAGCAATGGAGCACTGCCGGAACGAGCTGCTCAACCTCGAGTAATCATCTAGCTATGGGTTAAACGCTGGCTAGGCCGAAGGATCCGCAATCATCTTAACAAGTTACAAGCAATCCACCAAAAACTCCGCCTCAAAAATTTGAAGGGCTAATAAGCAAGTCATAGCCCAAAGAAGAGCTTCAAACTCTGAATGAAGGGGGGAGAGGCTTCATCTTATACTTTGCGCGCCCATGTTCACACCACCACACTCAAAGGGGAAGCAATACCAACCAAACCCTGAAACAAGATCAGACTCTTTCTAGGACGCATCTGCCATGCACCTATGCCAAGTAAACGTTGGATTAGCTATGATATGTCTTGAAATAGATGCCAACTGTTCGTTTGTAATAAGCAGGTTGTCTCCATTCGTTCGAAAATTATATTTTTGAGCTTGGTACCATGCAATCAGAATTTCCGTACATAATATTAAAAGATACGGTGAGAGGAGGTCGCCTTGACGTAAGTCTCGAAACTAGAAGTTGGGTTCTCATTTATAAGGATGGAATAACGGACTGAGGATACACAATGTCAAATTCCTTTGACCCATCGCTCATGAAAACCTAGTTTTAAGAGTAACTTCGAAAAGAAACCCCATTCAATGCAATTATACGCCTTGCTCATATCTGTTTTAATGGCCATGTATGAACCTCTTACTTTTTTATTGGTGCGTAACGCATGAAACATCTCTTGTGCTATTAATATATTATCAGATATCAATCTACCTGAAACAAAAGCAGATTAGGTATCTGATACAAGAGAAAGAATAATTCTTTTTAGACGTAAACATACCACCTTAGATATGACTTTATATACCACATTGCATAGACTAACAGGACGGAATTCTGTCATTATGGTTGGTCGTGACACCTTCGGAATCAGACATATGTTTGTCTGGTTTAATTCTTTATCAAAAATCCATGTATCTATAAAGTTGTTAATTATCTGTACCAAATCGTCTTTAATAATCTACCAAGATTGTTTGAAGAAAAGCATTGTCATGCCATCTGGCCCAGGGGATTTCCCAGGGTCCATCATGAAAACAGCGGATCTTACTTCCTCCTCCGTCGCCTTACTCAATAGGGCATTGTTCCACTCATCTAATACTCTTGAGTTTATCTCCTCTAAAGAGGAGTCAAAATCTATTGTTCCATTTGATTGAAAGAGAGTCTGGAAGTAGCTAACCGCTTCTCGCTCAATATCGGATTCTTGATCAATCCAAGCATTTGTCGTATCAAAAAGTCCAATGATCCTGGTTAAATGCCAAAAAATCAAGTCAGCTCATTCGTCTTTATGTTGTGTTGATGATTACAGGCCTCTTGAATCTTCTAGATTACCTATCTTTATTGTCTTTTTTATTTGNAATTTCAATATATATTTATTGACCAATTATAATTTTTAGCTCGTCTTTGCTTGGTTTGTGCGTGGAAAAACTTTGTATTCTTGTCTCCCTCTTTTAACCATTTATTTATGCTTTTTTTGTTTCCAATATGTTTATTCCTCTTTATATGCAATACAAAGCTCAAATGTTGTTTTTTGTATATCCGAGGTAGGCAAACATCCAATTTTTTCATGTCCTCGAGTTTATATTTTAACTTTTTTATCTTCTCCTTTTCCTTTGTCGGGATAACTTGTTGATTCCTCCATTTTGAGATTTCTCTCCTACAGTTTGAAATTTTGTTCGAAATTCGGCAACGGCAAAGATTCGCATATCGTGTACATCTTGTTTTAATAACTTGATCAAAGCCAGGTTTCCCAAACCACCGTTTATCAAAGCTAAAACCCAGTTTTCTGACATTTCCAGTTTCCTTAGTTCCACTAAGATCGATCTATGGTCCGAACCAATCATTTTAAGATACTCCGTTCTTGAGTTCGGGAAAAGCGAATGCCAATCTTCATTGCCAAAAACTTTATCTAATTTGCATCTAATGATCTTATTGTGTCTCACCCCTCGCCAAGACCAAGTATCCCCTAAGCAAGGAAATTCAATAAAACCGCAGTTTTGAAGCATTGTATTAAATGGGACAAAGGAACTGAGGCTTCTTATCCTTCCTCATTAGTTCTCATGATGTCCTGAAATCTCATTGAAATCCCAACAGTAAGTCATGGCTCAGATCTCTAAACACCATATCGAGTTAATCGTTCCCAAACTTGTTCCCAAAGATGGTAAACTGGTTCTCCATAACAAAGGAAATCCAAGCTCTCGATTCTCTGAGATCGAGTGAAATGTCAATTATATTTTTATTCTTGAAATTTACAGCAACATTGAAATGATTATTGTAAAATAAGCAGAGTCCACCACTTGCACCTATATGATTTACTGTAATAAAATTGTCCATTTTTAACTCACTTGCTAAATGTTCCATGAAGTTATCTCTGCGTTTTGTCTCCATAAAGAAAATAAAATCAAATTTCAATTGTTTTAAAAGATCCGAGATAATTAATGGTAATTGGGTTACAAATACCTTGATAATTCCATGATAGAGTTTTAATCATTAAAAAATAATCCCAGAAAAAAACTTATAAGGTCGATACCTTAAATCTTGTAGCCACAAAGGGTAAAAAAAAACCTCAAAAATCTGTAAGTTGTTTTCTTGACCGTAAGTAAACACGATAGAATAAATAGAAATCTTGAAAAGAACATGAAACAAAAATAACCATAAGTGTGCAAAGGAAACTCCTTAATTTGTCTAAATACATGAATGTTCCTAAACAGTTAACCACACATTAGTTATGCATATTATATGGTATTTAATATATTCCACACCACAAAATATATTTCATATTTTTTTTCTGTCCTAAGAAGTTTTTTTTATTAAACCCAAATGGGGCAAAGTTTGATGGGCTACAAGATTTAAAAAGGAAAACGAATTGTTCTCAACATCAGACCCAATTATAGAAAACCCTTATGAGCCGCCACATGTCATCTAGAGCTCTGTTCGGACATACACATTGTTGGTGAGATGTGCCACCGCTTGGTCCACGTTTTCATCAGCTAAGTAGCCTCACGGTGGGCGCCTCTTCCGAGAAAAAGATCTTTGCTTACAATTTCAGCTTGTCGGATATTTGCTCTAACTATTTCTAACTCCAAGAAAACTCCATCACCGTCTAGATCCAAATTGTTGGTCGTAGGTTTCAACCACCATCATGCTCATCCCCAGTAAGCGGTGGAGACGACGGAGAATAACTTTCCAGAGGATTAGAACCATTGTATCGACATATCCAAAAGAAGAGAATACCTAGTCTTCCTAGGAAAAACACCAAAACAGGAAGAGAAAAGAAAAACAAATAGAAACAAAAAAGAAAAAAAAAAAAACGAAAAGAAAAAAGGAAAAGAAGAATAAAAAAACGAAGAAAAAAATGAGAATAAGTAAAAGAGAAAACCGGCGGAAGCCCCGGAAAAGTAATCGGAGAAACACTCTGGAAAAGGACCAGCCAAGCCGAATCTGTAATTCATCATACTGACGAGCTGCACAGTCGATTTCTCTGAAAGATTGGAGGTGTGGGAAGAAAGACCGACAGCAATCTCTAGCTGAACAATGAAAGAACGATCTCTTTCTAATGAGACAAAAAAAAGATATTTTTTATATATTTTATGTGTGTCTTCTAAAATATTTTCATTGCAAAATATACTAGTTTAGTTTAAATAATTTAAATATTAAAAAATTAATATTTTTTTTAATTACTAATTTTTAACGTAGCCAACTTCTTATATTATTATTTTTTATTTATTATAAAACCAAAATTTTTAAATTTATGTAAATTTAGAAATAATTAAAACTTAATGATATTTAAACATATAAGAAAATAAAAATTTTATAACATTTAAAAATGAATTGATAATGTAGATAGCTTTTATTAATCCATTAAATTTCAAAATAAATTTAAAACAACATTTCAAAAATAATATTTTAAAATATCATGACATGTATGTAAAAATCTGATAAACATTGAATCTCACACTATATCCTAGTGGTAATTAAAATGTGTAATTATGTAAAGTAATATTGTAAAATATATATGTGGATCTAATTAATTACACGTTAGATATAAGAGAATCGCTAATTATATGGAAGACGAATCTCATTTATTGGAGTATTTTTCTTCTTCTTATATATAATTATAGTTCCGTATTAAATGCCCATTCAAGGATGTCTAAGGTTCATATTAGTTTGACGATCTGGTTAAGAGCCACTTTAGAGAAAGGTCTAAATAACTATGTGATACATTAATCATGGACCTTCGTGGACATAAAATATATGTATAATCACAAGTTGCTGTATTTTGACTAATTTAATCAAAAATACTTAAGCAAAAAAAAAGGAACAGAATAACTTTAATGGCTTTTGTGGTGGAGCATCTTAATATTTTATCTTGAGAACATATCATTTAGTCCAAAAAGTTAAGTATTTACTAAAATCACGTAAAATAGTATCCCTTTTAATAGTGTAGATCTAACAAAATTCGATAAATATCGAAATTAATACTAGTAATTAGTAATATAATTAAAGGGAAGCAACGAGGTCCACTTCATCAGATTCTGGTTCTGTCTGTAAGATTCTTTGGCCCTTTCTCTCTCTAGAAATACTGGGTTTCGTTCTTATCCATCGCAATCGTCTCGTTCCCAAAAGAAAGGTCTCTACATGAAATTCGGGAAAGAGTTTCGTACTCACCTGGACGAAACCTTACCAGAGTGGAGAGACAAGTTCCTTTGCTATAAACCCTTGAAAAAGCTTCTCAAATATTACCCTTACACCTCCGCTGCTGATTTGGGATCCGCAGATTCCGATCATCTTCATTTGCGTCCTGTCTTTGCCGACACTACTAATAATACTACGCAAGATCTCCAGGCTTCCTTTGTTAGGATTCTCAACGAAGAGCTTGACAAGTTTAATGATTTTTACGTCGATAAAGAAGAAGATTTCGTTATCAGATTACAGGTAGTAGTCTCCTCTACTTTCTCCGCTTCTTCCATGGGTCATGTTAGGTTTCTTCGAAAAGATGAAATTGGTTAGGTTAGGTTCAGTTCGGGACTTGGTTCATGTGATTGAAGAAATTGGCAAAAGATTACTGATTCTGAACTAATGATTTTGGATCATCTACATTCCATTGGTGGTACTTGAAACCATATAGATAGCTCTAGTGACACATCTCTAATCAAAGAAAGCTCATGGCTTAATGGGATCTAGTTTGTGTGTCCCTCAAGTGGAATCTATATCCCAGGTGAAGCCAAGCCTTTTTATGTCTCTAGTGGAAACATATCATTGCTCTGTGGTGTTTTCAATACATTAGCTTTCATCTACCTAAAGATTGAACTGAATTGTGTATGTTCGTATATTTTTCAAACAGGAGCTCAAGGAAAGAATCGAGCAAATTAAGGAGAAGAATGGAAAGAATGGGAAATTCGCATCAGAAAGCGAATTCAGTGAAGAAATGATGGATATTCGCAGAGACCTTGTTACCATTCATGGCGAAATGGTGCTCCTTAAAAACTACAGCTCCCTTAATTTTGCAGGTATGTTATTTATTATATCATTTTTAAAGGAAATAAACCAAATAATTACTACATCCTACTCTCCGCTAAAACATCTGGGATTACAGGACTTGTCAAAATTTTAAAGAAGTATGATAAAAGAACAGGTGGACTTCTACGATTGCCTTTCACACAGTTTGTTCTCCATCAACCCTTCTTTACAACAGAGCCACTTACTAGGTTAGTCCGTGAATGTGAGGCCAATCTTGAGCTTCTCTTTCCCTCAGAAGCTGAAGTTGTAGAGTCTTCCAGCGCAGTGCAAGCACACTCAATCTCGCATCAGCACAACTCCCCAAGAATATCAGCCGAAACATCTTCAACTCTCGGTGATGAAAATCTTGATATATATAGGAGTACACTCGCTGCAATGAGAGCCATCAGAGGGTTACAAAAGGCTAGCTCAACGTACAACCCGTTATCATTCTCGTCACTTCTTAAGAACGAGGATGATGAGACAGTGACAGCTGAAAACTCTCCGAACTCTGAGAACAAAGATGAATCAGATACTGGACCTTCCCACTGATCAGAGGAGAATGATGTACCTTTTGATCAAGATTTTGCTTCTTGACATTACTCTAACTTGTCATAAATGAACACATTTTGCTTCTTCATACTTTGCAGACCGCAGCTTCTGCATAAATTTAATAGTACAGTTGTTTATGAATATTCATTGAAAGTGTTCCCCATTGTCTCAACCTTGTCTCATGTAGCAAATTTGTTTGAAAACTAATCTCAAGAACCAATATCTTTCAGCCATTTGATCTGTTCACCGATAATCAGAACAAGTATAAGAGCTGATGATGATTCTGTTTACCAGTAATCGGAACAAGAACAAGAGCCTCCCTTGAACTGATGAAATCTATTTCTATCTCTGATGATGATTTCTCGGTCATAGACCTTTGAAATACATTTCATTGCTGAATGACAATCCCGACATATCCTTAGATTCTTGAAGACATGTAGAGGAGTCCTGGGTTTTGTTTCCAGAAGCCCGAAACAGACAGCCAATTTCTCACTGTGACTGCACAAAGCTTGCTCTTTATCCTCTAAGTCACCCTCCAAGCGTGAAACCAGACCAGAGACATCAGGGACATAACCAGCTGATCTAATCCGTCTAATCACTTCATTCAATTTCAAGTAGATCTCTTTTGTTCTCGGGTGTGATGTATCTCCTGAACTAAACCGATGAACTAAGGCATCAACGTGAATGGAACTCAGACCAGGTATTTTCCTAATCCCTTGGTTTCTCAGACCTCCCCTTATCCCATCTGCAATATCACTCCTTCCTTCTGCAACATACATGTTGGACATAAGTATATGGTATTCTGTGTTGCCTGGACACATTTGAACAAGCTCTCTTTTTATTCTTTCGGCTATCTCCAGCTTTCCATGGACGTTACATGAGCCTAGAAGCGAACCAAGGACAACTTCATTTGGAGGCACTGGCATTTCCCTTATCAAACTCTCTGCTTCTTCAATCCGACCCGCTCGGCCCAAAAGATCTACCATACATGCATAATGATCAACCTTAGGTTCCAAACAATAGGACTGGAGGCTGTGAAAGCATCGCCAGCCTTCTTCTACCATCCCCGAGTGGCTGCATGCACTCAAGACTGCAGTGAAGGTTAAGTCATCTGGCTTCACCTCGCTCACCATCTCTGGGAACATGTCAATCACCGCTTTACTTTTCCCATGCATTGCTAATCCGCTAAACATGGCATTCCACGTTACCACATTCCTCTTACGCATCGATCTGAAGACTTTCACGGAAGAATCTATGTTTCCGCATTTGGCATACATATCAACCAATGTCGTTCCCACCATTACTTCCTCCCCCATCATCATTTCCGTCTTCAAAGCAAAACCATGAACCCATCTACCAGTTACTAAGTTTCCAGATTGTGCACAAGCTGATAGAATCGAGCAAAGGGTGACGAGATTCAAATCATGCCCACATTTAAACACCATTTCTGCCAGAAGCTCCAATGCTTCTCTTGTAAAACCAGCTCCCAAATACCCAGAAACCATAACTGTCCAAGCAACAACATTTCTATTGGGCATTTTGTCGAACAACTCTCTTCCTCTATCACAGCCCTCCCATTTTACAACTGTGTCCAAAGCTACCGTCCATGATACGACGCTCTTTTCCTTCAAAGCCTCAAATATGCATTTGACAGCAGCCACAAACCCACATTTGCCGTACATATCCATTAAGGCATTACAAACCTTAACACTAGTCAAAAGTCCCATCTTTACAGCAAGCCCATGTCCTTGTTCACCGAACACCAGATCTTCTAACTTGGAACATACGCCAAACAAGCAGACTAGAGAAACATCATCAATCTCTACTCTTTTCCTTCTCATTTCCACGAAGAACTTCATTGAATCAGCCAAGAAACCGTACCTGGAAAAAGTGGATAACAAAGTGGTCCAATCCACATTGTCTTTTTCTGAGAGAGGAATTTCGTCGAACAGTTTATGGGCAGTGACCATATCACCACAGGCCGCATAAAACTGAAAGAGCGCATTGCTGAGGTACGACCTCGGAGCTTTTTTTAACCCAGAAGTGGTTAAAACAGCGTGTAATTCCTTGCCGGGACGGAGAAACGAGTTGCGAGCGCACTGTCGTAGAAAGAGACGAACAGTTTGGTAGGATAAGCATTTCATAAGTTCATGATAAAAATAAAAAAACAAACAAACAAACAAATAAAACAAAGAATTTAGCACTTTTAATGGACCAAGTTTTGATATAACAACAGATCAATATATACTTAGATTTTCTGTCTAATTTCATCTAAGGTATATAAGTAAGGTCTAATTGCACCCAAAATAAGATAATGACTATCGAATTCCACACATAGTATACAAAATCGGTCTAATTGTACAAATTTCTGGATAATTATGGTTTTATTGGAAACTAACAATTGGTTATGATTTTAAATCATTAATTAACCGAATCTAAACCCGACCAAATCTCAAATAGGCAACCGAATTTAAGCAAGTTCGGATAAACTTTGTCTATTTAAGATTTGGTCAGGTTTAAAATCGGTTTAGATTTGGTTAATTAATGGTTTAAAATCGGAACCAATTATTGGTTTACAACAAAACCATAATTATCCAGCAATTTGTGCAATTTGACAGATTTCGTATACTATGTGTAAAATTCGATAGTCACTATCTAATTTTGGGTGCAGTTAGACCTTATATTCATAGCTTAGATGGAATTAGACAGAAAGTCAAGTATAGGTTGATATGTTGTTATATCAAAACTTTGGGATGGAAATAAACCATCGACCCTCTTTAATTGATACAATATTCTGAGTTTATAGCTTTAGATCTCTGCGTTTGATGATTCCAACCTCACTTCTTGAGTTCAATTCTCTCGGCACTTAATTTCTTTTTTAAGAAAACGGAAAGGAATACAGAAGTTTAAATACATAAGTTGATGAAAAACGATTAAATCTTCGGAAACACCTCCCTGACAAGGGAAGCTAAAAGATTGAAACACAAAAAAAAAGACTTAAGAAAAAAACTCGTCAGAGAAGCAACCCAAACTTGAAAATCGAACTCTCTACAATAAACAACTGAGCCAGTGTGGACGACAATCCTCGTATAGGGAATAAAGTGTACCTTACAATTAGAAAACAAAGTTTCTCTACTGGTAAAAAGGTCCCACAATACATACCGGAATGTCAAAAGTCAAAAACTAACCCTCATATTGGACTATGTCGACTGCAAAATTGCATAGACAGAAATTAATATAAGACCACAAATCGATCAAGGTTTTCGGTAGAGACAAAGAGCAAAACAATCACAGACCAGAATATGTCAAACTCAAAAAAGATATGCAACATATCAAACCGACTATATACAATAAAAATCAATGAGTGGGGCGAAATCAACTAAAATAGACTTAATTATCTTAATTAAACCTTATCCATAACAATATTAAAACCAGCTAAACATGGTCAAGATGGCATCAAACGGAGAAAGGGGAAGAATTCTCTTAACTTATATTGACGCAAACGGTAAAAATACATCAAATCTGAAATAAAACAAAATTCTAACGGCAAGGACAATATGAAAGGAGTCAACACCGGGGCTATCGGAGCCACCAAACGCCGACTCCAACGAAGAGCCGTATTTTTTTTCTGCAACATGCACACATTTACGTTAAGCAAATCAATTACGGTAAAACCTATATAAATTAATAATGTTGGGACTTTGAAAAATTATTAATTTAGAGAGATATTAATTTATCCATAAATTAATATTATTAATTTATAGTATAAATTAAGAATTATTAATTTATAGTATTTTTAATTGTTAAATATATTTTAAAATAATTAATTAAGTCCATTTTTAGATTTGTCTTTTCAAAGTTATAAATTTTATAATTTATAATTAATGATTTCAACTGTTTTATTTCAACAACCTATAATACTATTATAATAAAAATGATACATATTAAAAATTTGGAAACTTAAAAGAACTTTTGGTTTTCTTTATGACATGTTATACTAGAGGGTTGACAAATTTTTTTCCCCTAGACTTATTTGTTTCTCAGCATTTCAACACGAAATTTTTCGCTCTATATTTCGTGCCAAAAACTTTTTATGACCTCTAGATTCATACATAGACTTATAGGATTTACACATATAACTACGCATGCAATTAAAATAAAAAAAAGCGATTAATGTTTATAACACCACGATTTGACTGTTGCGTTTACCATCGAAACGATGTCGTTTTGGCGAATTATTTGGTTTACTCTAAGATCCAAAACGACGTCGTTTCGTTTATTAAAAAAAATTAAAGTTAAACGCTGCATTCAACAAATGGATTGAAAACTAACATAAGGCAAATCAACTTAGGCTTATCGCGATAAACAAATTCTTCAGTTTAGAGTTCTTAAGAGAGAATTTGGAATTGGGAATTTTTTAGTTTGTCGCCTGAATCTCAAATAAGGCTATACATAAAGGTATACATAAATTTTTCACTCTTGATGGTTAGATTCTATTAAACTCAAATATTCGTTTCAGTTCTTCACTCTTGATTGGGATTGAATTTTAGAATGGTCAGAAATCTTTGAATCTGAAATGATTGTAGACATGAACATTTCGTAATCCTAAGCTAGATTTTGTGAAATAGGAATTTGGAATGAGCAAAGAAATCTTTGAATAATAGTTGATATATGTATGTACTCTGTTACTAGGATGTTTGTGATTTGATTTCTGATTTGTTGTGTATAATAAGTAGTTACTATATTTTTACATAGAGATTATTAATTTATCGAATATTAATTTATTGAAATTTTACTGTATTATCAACTCACATAAATTTACAATAAATTTCACTTTACATATATATACATAATAAAGTTTTGGCTTTTCACATTTTCACATTTATACCAATAGAAGATAGATTTGCTCACAATTAGATTTTGCTGAGAACACGATGTTTCTTATTATGGGACCTTGGGTGTAAATGGTAACCACGGAATTTTGCTGAATGCATAATTTGACAGAAATTTTTATTTTATTTTTTACGTGGAATCTTGCAGAATATGTTAAACTCAAATGGTAACTGCCGAATTTGGTAGAAAAAATTTATTTTCTAAAATCAAAATTAATAACTTTATACTTTTAGAAATCAGAAGAGAAAGAATATTATATGAAAATTAAATATTCACATTGTTAAATAATCACATATACAATTTTTCTGCATTGTATAAAAATTAAATCATCATATTTTTTCTAATTACTAAATATGTGGGCATGGATACATATGAGACATACACATCCACATATTCATCCATGTTATCATAAATTAAAATATATATATATATATAATAATAATATTAAAAAATAATAATATCTACATGGAAAAAATACTTCTATGTGGAAGCTATATGAAAGAACAAGAATAAGTAAAGATAAAACAATTAAAAATGCATCGTTGAAAAAAAAATAGAATGTAGACTATATTTATTTAATTAAATGCATCATTGAACCAAAAAACAAATCAAAATAATGAAATGCATCAGTTTTGATTCCACATGTTTCCATTCTCCAATTCCTCAAATATATAATTGGTAAAATGTGGAATGAAAAACGTGTAGAATTAAAAAATTCCTCAATTCCTTTTAATTCCTCATCAGTTACACCTTTTATAGGTCTGATAGGTTCTGTAGTTTTGAGTCTTTTTGGTGTAGAATTTTGGTTGTAGGAATTTTGGATGTAGTTTTTTTTGCTGTAGAATTATAGTTTTTGTTTTTGAAATTGAAAGCTTAATTCGAAAAAATTTAAGGGAAAATTTCAAAATTAAACATAGGTGTTATACCTTTATAATAGATATATAATATATTACACAAAATCTAAAAGTAATAAATTTTAATAGATATATAATATGCTATATAAAATAATAGTTATCTCAAAATAATAAATGTAGATGCTGAAAATTCATCAATAGATATAAAGTTTTAAATAAAATAAAAAATATCTAAAGTAATATATAATAAATCTAAACGTTTTTAACATAATATAAAATGGTTCATTGTTTCACTTATGATTAAATAACGTAATGCAAGAAAAAATACAAACTAATATTACAAACAATATTATAGATAGTAATAGAGAGGTACTATACTACTAATTTATCATAATTAAATATTTGTTATCTAGAGCCAAAATCAAACATAAATCATGATTAATCTAATTTTGATGATTTCAAAATCATTTTACTTTCTATAGCAACTACCCTTTCTAATTACCCTCTATGTTACAAATTATATCTACATTTTGAGTAATATCTTAAAACCATTAATATGTTAATTGTCACTGATAGAGACGTACAAACAATTTTGACGATGATGATGATATTAATAATAATAATAATAATAATAATAATAATAATAATAATAATAATAATAATAATAAAAAAGGAAACTTTATATCTAGTTCATCATCTTCATGATATAAAGTTTTCTTTAAAATTTGTTATTTTGATAAACTAGATTGTCCAGAATCTTCATTATATCTATTTAATTGTCGACGTCCCCACCAATCAACATCATCATTTCAGATTCTCTTAAGCGGTCCATATGAAATCTAACCATGTTCTTAACATCCCTCCAAACAAAATTCAAACACAAACTTTTCATAAATATTTTTAAACATCATAATTTAATCCATTTGGTGAGAAGAATTAAGACATATATATATATGTTTAACTTGCACCAGAAGAGCAAAACATGAGATCTGTACGAATTTTGAGAAACTTTTGGTAATTAACTTCTCAAATACATTTTTTCAATTCAACAATTAATTCATACGAGACAAAACAAAAGATTAAAACCAACAATCCAACATGACAAAGAGAATAAGAAACTCAACTGATTCACTCGCTAAATAAATAAAAAAGCTTACACTGAAAAGAATATTGAGGTTGTTCAAATCGGTTTCGATTCAATTAAAGAAGTCTTAAGAGTGGTAACTACCACATGCCGAAGATCGCATCCCATATTGCCGGGAAGACGAAAAGAGATAGAGGAATCATGAATTGAGAGAAACCTGCAACCATAGAAAGAGATCCAATGCTCTTGACAGGTGCAGCTTTTGGTGGAGGAGGAAGCTTCTCGACTTTAACAGCTAGCTTCATACCACCATAACAGCCACCCTTTCCGTCAAGGAGATAGTAATGTTTGGTCTGATTGAGAGCAACAATGTCTCTTCCAGCTCCGCGTGTCCAGTTGACAAGTGGGTGGTCGGCGTTACAGTTCTCGTAGTCAGTCTTGTTTACTTCAAGAATGTTGTGTTGGTTTCTGTCGAACACGAAATCTGAGGAGAAGACACCATACATGAGTCCAAAAGCAGAAGATGAACAAGTAAAAAAGATTGTTTATGAACATCACTATATCGATATTGACACATAAACAGAGCTTAAAAATGGACATGTCTGATTCTAGATTTGAGGTTTTAACTCAGTGGGACACTGTTTATCAGACAGTGAGCAGACAGAATGTACAGGTCTCGTTCAGACACAAACTTAACTAGTGTGTTCAAACCAGATCTGGACTAATTAGGAAACAATTTTGAAAAAAAAATATTCAAGACTGAAGCGAATCAAATCCGTCTCAATCGACACGACATTGGTGACCTTCAACGAATTGATGAGCATTGAAGAAATGTCGGAAAGCGAAGAACTTTAGTGAAAAAAGTTAAAAACTTTGAAGACTCATTCAAATCAGATCTAATCTGAAGAGATCCGAGAGAGAGAGAACGTACAGAGCCAGTCTCCGAGGTAGAAATGCTTGCCCTGAGCCCAGATGGTGTAGTTTATGTTGGGATTCCAAAACTTGTTCTCGCCCACAGTATACTTCTTCGCCGCCACTTCCGGCACCGGCCCAGCCACTAGAAAAGCCAGCACCACCACCGCAATCAATACCATAATTCTCGCCATTTTTCTCTCTCTCTAGATGTATTTGCGCAAATTGGGAACCTACTAGAGATGGACACTACTGGCTTTTCTAGCTGATTTTATTTCCTTTTAAAATTAGTGAACNACTGGCTTTTCTAGCTGATTTTATTTCCTTTTAAAATTAGTGAACAATTCTAACAAATAATATTTTTAACAAAAATCAATTAATGTTCGGTGCAAACGCGTCAATGTTTAGTGTTCACATATATGAAAAACGCTGGATTTTAAGTCGGGAATTTAATACGCTACTCTACAAAAATTGAGCTTTGGATATTAAACAATTAAATATGTAGTTTTCTTTTTAAAAAAACCTTTCAATTTTAAATTGTTTAAATTGAATCTGTTGTTAATTTGTTAAGGTAACTTACTAAAGCTGTTTAATTCTATTAATAATTCTCATCCACTTTATTAATCAGGTTCATTTGGTCTTTTTTTTGTGCAAAAATAACCTTTATATTTTGTAAATATGACATAGATTACCATTTGATTTGATTTTCCTACTTCAAATTCATTAAGGTCAAATTTGTCTTTTAATAATTTTATCCAATTAATTAATGGATCATCCGAAATCTAATCGGATCTTTTATATGATTAGACAAAAAAAACCCTTAATTAATCAGATATGATAAAATTTATCCTTCGATTTGTTTTGATAAATAAAATTCATTAATATTCTTTTCGTCTTTAATACTTTTGACCTGAATAATCAATGGATATCCAAATTATAATCGGATTTATCCAATTTACATAAAGATAATCCATATAAAATTCAGATCTTACCAATTTTTCTTATTTAACCAATAATTTTTTTTTACATATTTAAATCAAAGATCGGATTTTATAGATAAGATAACTTTAAATATTTTTAAAATTGATCATATCTACAAAAAAAATATCTACCAAACCCTAATACTCGACCTAATCATACTCTATATAGAGTCTATTATTCTTTAATCCTCATAACACTTTTTGATGACTAGGCTTGAAAAACAGAAGAAAACGAGCTGCCAGATCATCTGTCCAAATGGATGGAGGAAGATTCTTTCACAGCGCATTCAATTCCTAACTA
>OVAX01003309.1:3066-20762 GCA_900406405.1 Lepidium africanum
TTTTTTTTTTTTTTTTTTGTAAAAGAACAACTTCTTACCAAATATTTTCTTTTTTTTTTTGTAAAAGAACAACTTCTTACCAAATATTTTCTTTTATCGATAATAGTCGACCACGTTGGGTGGTCAATCTGTTTTTTATGACTTTTGTTTGTGTAAGAAACTTTTGATCATTTTTCTGGTCCAAATGTTTTTTATCAATTTTTAAGCAAACCGTATTTCCCACCAAACCACTCTGCTTTAGTAAAAAAAATTTATTTGAATTTACCATTTTGATAATATAGTAGTAGATGAGCATCAGTGGCCCAGTAGTGCTCTCTATAAAAGTTTACACATCTCATAAGTAGAGTCCACACTTGCAAAAGAAAAGAAAAGAAGATAATATAAAATTCACTTGTTTTCTAATAATAAAATAAGAAAACATAAAAATATATCTAGAAATATGTATTATATATCTCACCAACCAAAGTTTGTAAAGCACGATACACGTGTATATATATATATATAGAAAAAATACATGTGTAGTAGAGTTTCTCCAATCTGGTGGTTAGGATGATCCTGTTGAAATTCAAATCAAGAACATAAGAATCAAATGCAGATTAAAGCGAGAAACAAAGAGAGGAAGAAAGTTAGAAGAACAGAGTCGAAGAATTAACTTCTGGACTTGAGAGCATTAGTTACCCAAATCGATACAAGGTTCCATGGATGAATTGTTTCTAACCTTTACTCTATAGCTCAATCTTCTGTATCATCCGATTGAGGATCAAAGCTCTGTAAACTTGAAAGAGTGAGATGATGAAAAAACCAGAAGCACAATAGGAAGAAGACTTAATCAATTCATCGAGCGAAGATGAATTGTTCTCTTTTTCTAATCTCTCTTATATCCTGATCTACTCTTTCTGTTATAGATGGATCTATATATATAGATCACATTCAGTCGGTGAAACTTAAGAAACATGTGACTCATTGTCACGTGGTTAAATGGTTTAATGAATCTCTCTATTATGACTAATTTAGAGATAAGATTGATCCAATTTATAAAGCAAATAAACCCAACAATTCCCCACATTTCTTCTTAAATTGCAAGGACAAACATATTGATGTCATTAAGACTTGAATCAATACTTTAAGAGCTTATGCAAAAAAATTTTTAAACATCCAAATTAGTAATTGAAATTGTTCATACATAAACTTCATACAACGTTTATTGTATTTAGATTTCATACATTCAAAACAAAGTACTCTACTACAAGCGATGTCATTACATCTCTTACAACTTGAGTTCATATACTCAGTTACAGATCTTTTTAGTTTTTCATATATCAAGACACTTACAAGAACAACATACATCTATAGTTGTGAATCTTGAACTGAAGATCTAATGTATAGAGTCTTACAGTGGTAACTTTCAATGATGTTGTTCTAATGTCTCTCCAGTCCCATCTCTAAGGCTGTGTCTAACACTTTGTGCCCACATAATCCCTTAGTCAGTGGGTCTGCAATGTTTCTAGCAGAACGAACATACTCAAGTGATAATACTCCAGCTTCAATGAGTCCTCTTATCACTTTATGTCTCATTTCTTATGTGTCTCTTCTTCCCATTATATAACTTGTTCAATGCTACTGCAATTGCAGCTTGACAGTCACACCTTATTGAGATTGAGTAAAGGTTTCTCAATCATAGGAAGACCACTGAGCACACTTCTTAACCAGTCAGCTTCTTGTGCTGCTAGTTCCATGGCAATCAATTATGATTCCATCGTTGATCTGGCAATGCGAGTTTATTTTGTTGATTTCCAAGCAACTGCTGCTCCACCCAGAGTGAAGATAAATCCACTAGTAGAATTAACTTCATCATTATCACTTACCCAATTTGCATCACAAAAACCTTCTAAAACACAGGATGTTCCATCATAACTAAGACTCCAATCCATGGTTCCTTTCAAATATCTCATCAACCTTTCCATTGCTTTCCAATGATCTTTGTTCAGATTTTGAGTATAACGACTTAATCTACTAACTGCATAGGCTAAGTCTGGCCTAGTGCAGTTCATCAAGTACATAATACTCCCTATTATCTTAGCATAATCAGCTTGGTTAACAGGTTTACCTCTGTTCTTGCATAGATGAAAGGATGCATCATATGGTGTCTTTGCCTTTGACTTATCCTAGTAGTTAAACTTTATGAGAATCTTCTCTATGTAATGTGACTGAGACAATGAATAACCTGCACTTGTTTTTGTCACTTTGATTCCAAGTATTACATCCACTTCCTTAAGATCCTTCATAGAAAATTTAGAGCTCAAGAATTCTTTAGTTTCAGAAACTATATCTAAACTCTTTCCCAGAATTAACATATCATCTACATATAAGCAAATGATGACATAGTCACTTCCCTTTTTCTTATTGAATAAACAAGTTTCTCCATTGTTTACTGTGAATCCATCTTCAATAAGTGTTGTACTGAATTTTTCAAACCACTGCTTAGGAGCCTGTTTTAGACTGTATAATGACTTCCTTAGTTTACACATTTTCTCTTCTTATCTTTTAATCACAAATCCCTCAGGTTGTTACATGTAAATTTCTTCTGTTAAATCACCATTTAAAAACACCGTTTTTACATCCATCTGGTGAACATACAGCTTGTGTGATGAGGCTATTCCAAGAAGAAGTTTGATTGATGCTATCTTTGATACTGGAGAGTAAGTGTCAAAGTAATCTATTCCATATCTCTGCGTGAATCACGAGTCTAGCTTTGAACTTCTCAATGGATCCATCTGCCTTTAAATTTTTCTTCAAAATCCGTTTGCACTTCATAGCTTTGCAACCATCAGGCAGATCAGTGATTTCCCAGGTGTGGTTTGAGATAACGGAATCAAATTCACTGTTAATGGCTTATCTCCAGAACATTGCATCCATTGACTTCATGGCTTCAGAGTAGTTAGCTGGATCCTCTGACCTTGTGGTATTGGCTTTTGTGGTAGTCCAATAACCACTGGGCTATTGGACTCTTTAAAACATTTCACACGGGGACTAATATATATAACGCTTTGTGTTTAGTTCGGTTTTACAAAAATCCCAAAAATTGACGGGTTAGCAAAATTGACGAAATTAAAAACATTTCAACACTATATTGTTAATGAATGCCATTGAGTACCTATCATATGTAGATTATATGAACGAGAAGAAAATATTTTTATTCCTGAAGCTCAAACCAAAACTTATTGTAATACCGCTTATGGACATCTATTGCATATACTTCAATGTGCTGTAATAGAAACCGTCAAATATCGTTGATTATCCCCCCTAATTGGACAATATGGTGTGTAAACATCATGTAGTAATGTAACCCGAAGTTCTCAGGATTAGTCTTATTCCGTTTGACCGTAAAATCCAAAGAATATAGGAATCACTCTCAGATCAGTCGCTAATTGTAAATAAAAATTAAAAAAGGGTCTCGGGGGTTCAAACTCGTGACCTTGTGGTATTGGGCTTTTGTGGTAGTCCAATAACCACTGGGCTATTGGACTTTTTCAAACATTTCATATGGGGACTAATATATATATAACGTTTTGCGTTTAGTTCGGTTTTACGAAAATCCCTAACGGGTTAGCAAAATTGACGAAATTAAAAACATTTCAACACTATATTGTTAAATATTGCATTTAAATAGGCATCAGTCTCAGGTCAGTCTGTAGTTGGATTCAGATATTACATTTAAAATATTGAAATATTATTCTTCGTCTACATCGTTCTCATCGTCGTCTTCCGAAGACGACATATTACATTGAAATTTGTCTTCTGGTTCAGCATCTTGAACTTCGGCATCAATTTCTTCACCATTTTTGGTTGATACTGACAAATTTTCTATCACGATATCTTCCACCACCGTCATCAGCACATCATCATTGTTATCTTGTTGTAGCAAAGGTGGTTCCCTAACTTTGTAGTTTCCAGAGATATTTGCCCTCGGATTGACTTTACAAATATTCAACCACAGCTGCCTTGGTTGAGTAGTATATGGATAAGGAATATAACAAACTTGATCCGCTTGAGATGCTGCACGGTTTAAAAAATTTATTAAATGCCACAAATAAATAGACTTTAAATTAAGTTTAATTATTAGTGTACTTAGCTAATATAAATGGTTCGTATGCGTTATATTTTCCTCTTGCTAAAACGTCAACTCCACTGGTTGTATTCTTTCTAGTGCATTTACCGATAGTAGGATCGTACCACTTACATTTGAATAGCATTATTTTCAAATTAATTAGTCCAGAATATTTAAACTCAATGATATTTGTTATGTTTCCATAAAAATCAGCTTCATTAGATGCTTCTGAATAATTTCCCTTCTTCTCACATACGCCATAATTGCACATTTTCCTTAGGCGTCTGTGGTCTCGTGTATGAAACAAATACCCTCGAGTAAAGTACATGGACCACACTTTCACCTTCTTATCAGGCCCTTTAACTAATTTGCGAACCCATGTAGGCTAAGTGACTGCAGGATTTTGTAAGCTAACCTGTACGGGAAACATATATTATAATTATACATATGTAAATCACCAAATGTACGTCAAACATGGTAAGTATACACTTACATAATCTCTGACCCACGTAGCAAAATCTGCATTTTTATTCATAAGACTTGGTCTAATTCAGGATGACAATGACGAATGTAGTTTTCACACAGGCTGATAAGTAGATATAATTTTAATTTTATATGAAAATACACGAAAATATATATATATATATATATATATATGAATTATATATCTAGTAATTATATACAATACCTCTCTAATGGACGAAAGTGGTCACAATTCCGCAATATATATGCATGTGTCGCGATTTGGTCTATATCATTTATATAGAATTGCTTACTTTTTCAACTTGGTCAACCAACATGTTTAAACATATTGGGTATTCCTTCAGTCGGATATATAGGAGCTTCACCCTCATCATATCTCGAGGCCCTTCAAGATAAAGTCACTAAATTAATAATAATTAATGAATATTATATAATATTAAGAAAATCTTATTATAAACACATATTTACCTTTTTTTTGTTTGTACATGCGAAGGCAAAAACCATTATGAGAAGTAAGATATCTTATCGTTCAAGTACAACTGCACAATCGATCCAGTTGCATACCTTTTATTTTTTGCTTTGCTTTTTAACTTCTTAAAAACCCGTTCAAATGGATACATCCATCGGTACTGCACAGGCCCACCCAGTTGAGCTTCATATGGTAGATGCACAGGTAGATGTACCATAACATCGAACACAGCTGGTGGAAATATCTTCTCTAAATTACATAGTATTAAAACTATGTTTTCCTTCATAATTTGAACACGACTTTTCTGTAACGTTTTACTGCACAAATCTCGAAAAAATCCTTTAAGTGCTATACAAACACATAAAAATGCACTTATTAGAATATATATGTATGGGTTATTATATATGTATTTATAATTTATTACGTAGGTACCTGATAGTGCAAGATGCACGTTACGCGGTAATAATTTAGCAAAGATGAATGGAAACAAACGTTCCATAAAAACATGAAATCATGACTCTTCATGCCTACAAATTTCCCTCCTTCTATATCAGCACAAGTCGCTAAATCTGATGCGTACCCATCGGGAAATTTAATATCATGTTTGACACATGCTAATAAATGCTCTTTTGCTGCCACACTTAGTCTAAATATAGGAATATGAGCTCTTCCACGGCTATCAATATATAACTCTTTCCTCGAGCAAAATCGTGCTATATCCAATCTTGCCTTAACTGTGTCTTTTGATTTATCTTTAACGTTTATGACAGTATTTAAGAACGCATCGAGGACATTCTTNTATGACAGTATTTAAGAACGCATCAAGGACATTCTTCTCTATGTGCATGGGATCTAGACAATATCGTAGATTGAGATATTTCCAATATGACAATTCCCAAAATATGCTCTCTTTGTGCCAATTATGCCACTTCCCATATCCATCAACTTTCTCCTCATGTCTGTTTCCTCCACAATCAGATGTTTTTGCTGGATTAACTTCCCTTATCCGTTGATTGTACACTTCATCACCGGTCTATGTTGGAGGTGGATATTGATCTAAAGCATATTTTCCTTTCAAAAAATTTCTTTTGTTCCTCCTTAAAGGATGATCCGGAGGAAGAAACCTTCTGTGACAATCAAACAAACATGTTTTCCGGCTATTTGGTAATTGAAAGGCTTTGGTATCGTCTATGCATACTAGACAAGCTAATCTTCCATGAGTCGTCCACCCTGATAACATGCCGTATGCGGGGAAGTCACTAATCGTCCACATTAAAACTGCTTTTACATTGAAATTTTGATTGCTGAACTTATCATACGCCTCAACTCTAGTCGTCCATAGGTCTTTCAACTTATCAATCAGAGGACGAAGAAATATATCAAGACTTGCTCGTGGATGATGTGGACCTGAATTCAAAATCATAAGCCGCAAATATTCTTCTTTCATACAAATACCCGGGGGTAAATTATATGGCGTCATGATCACAGACCACAACGAGTGATTACATGACATTCCAAAAGGATTGAAGCCATCGGTGCATAATCCTAAATATACATTGTGAGGTTCACTGGCAAATCTGGGGTGCAAGTTCTGAAAATTCTTCCACTCTGCTGCATCAGATGGATGAGACATCTCTCCTTCGTTTGATTCATGTTCTGCGTGCGATCTCATCGCCTCTGCATTGTGGGCACTTTGATATAATCTTTTTATTCTATCAGTGATTGGTAAATACCACATACGACTAAATGGTATTTTGGTTATACCAGTACTCTCCTTGTATCTTGCTGCTCTGTAAAATTTACACTTATCCCATTTTTCATCCTCTTTCCAGAAGATCATACAATTATGCATACACACATCAATTGTATAGTAAGGGAGCCCTAAATTTCACATCAATTTCTTGGTTTCATAATACGATGTAGTGCACTGATTATCCTTAGGTAGATACTCTGAAATAAGTTCTGCCCACTGGTCCAGTTCATGTTCTGATTCATTAAAATTTGTTTTCATGTACATTAACCAAGATGTTAATGATAATTGTGAGTAACCTTCCTCACAACCATCATATAAAGGATTGTTAGCAGCTTCTAACATGGTGTAAAAATTTTGAGCCTCATTGTTAGGTACTTCAGCTGGATTTTGATCATCATCATATCCATCCTCAGTTTCATTATTATTATTTTGATCATAACTACTATTATGCTGAGGAAATGAATCATTTACCATCCCAACATATGTATTTTCTACATGACCTACATCTTCTTGATTTTTGCTTCTACCATAACTTGCACTACAACTACCTAAATCCACATTCAAATCTTTCCCATGCATGTACCATACATAATACTGAGGCATGAATCCGAGAATAAATAGATGATTTGCAATTTTATTTCCCTACAGAGTTTTATTATTTTTGCAGGAATTACAGGGAAAACAAAACTTACCCCTATTACTGAGTGCAATCGGCTGATTACCCGCAAAATTCATAAACTCGTCCATTCCAGTAGCAAACTCCGCTGAGATGTTATTTGTTTCTTCATCGATTCTTCTATACATCCACTCCCAAAAATTTGTATAATTATAATTTCCTCCCATTATTTTCCCTCCAAATTTTTTTTCTCTCTCTAAAATGTTTTTCTCTCTCTCTAAAAACGTTTTTTTTCTACCCACAAACATTTTTTTTTGATGTTTTGTTGGTGAGTTCTTGAGAAGTGAAGGTGTAGGTATATATAGGAAATATTTGCTACTGAACTGAGACTGAATAATCAGTCTCAAATTTTTTTAGTTACAACGGTATGTACACAACACCAAAAACGTGTATAACTAACGCATTGAGACTGATATTTAAGATTAAAACTTAAGTCTCACATTAGTCGCAAATGTGCGACTGATTTGCAACTAATTCTGTACAGTTGCATATCAGTCCCAAATTAGTCTCACATTTGCGACTAATTTGGGACTAATAGTTTCAGTATCAAATTTGCGACTAATGGAAGACTGATTGTCTACAGTCACAATTCAGTAGCAAATCAGTCTCACTTTTTGTGATTGAATTTATCAGTCATAAAATTCAGTCACTGTTAGCGAGTTTTCTTGTAGTGGATGGGCTAAAATAGAACATTTGCGTCCGGTTCATTCTCATGCGTGTGTGAGGCTTTTTGATTGAAGTCTTGGGCAGTTTATATGTCTATTTGTAGCTGTTCCATTTGGTCTGTACCTTGGTTGAATTCGTTAGCACGAGAGCATAATTGAAGTAGCTCCTCATTCAATATCTTTGCATGTTGGTACATTGATGAAGCCTCTTCATTTGTGACTTCTGACACTTGCAAAAGATTCTTGGTTGATGCCAAAAGCTTCTCACGCAGCCTCTTTGCCCTTCCTCTAATCATTGGTCGATCACTTGACATTGATTGGTCAAACTTGGTGCATGTGATGTCCACATTACAAGCCAACCATTACAACAACATACAACTTAAACTTTGTACATATTTAGAAACGATCATATTGATAATGTGTCATAAAGTTAATAACACGTTAAAAATTTTTGTTGTCTTGTAATATTTCGTTAAAAGCCTTAATCGTGAGAAGAGAAAACGAGTACAACAATAGAAATTTCCTCTCGAATCATGAGGAACACATCTTATACACTTTAATGGTGTTTCCAATCTTATCAATATGTGTTTTAAATGTTATTTGTTGTTTTGTGTTACCTCGATAAAAATCTTTCTTGAAAAATTCGACAGGAAAAACCATAAAAAGGAAAAAAGAAAAGAGGATAGTAATGTAAACTCCTCTGAATTGATGATGATTGCACTTTGCATAACTTGTCAAAGACATGTTTCAATTTGATGAACATAATCTTTTAATGTCCTTTTGTGGTTTTATGTTGCGTCGTTAAAATCTTAACGTGGTAAACCCATTAGGAAAAAGTAGAAAACAAAAAAAATTAGTACAACAATGTAGACTCCCTCTCGAATGTGGAGAATCACATAATATACATCTGACATATTTATCTATTATCTTCTTGAAATAAAGTATTTGTAAGATTTTTAATTAACTCATATACTTAAGAGATGAGTTTTGTGATTATGTTAAATTAATTATTTGAAACAAGTATTCTCCTCATAATTCATAGAATGATAGAACCAAATATATATTGAAAATATAGAATATCAACCTTTTGGAAACAATTTTCTTTTCCAAAATATCAGTTTTTCTGAAGTAAATTGTTTTCTAAAATATCAATCATTTAGGAAAGTGAATAGGTTTTTAGTTATTACATAACGTACATAGCGTTTAGTGACGGACGGCATGTACAAAAAGGAAAATTGTTATTCGATGTGGGAGAAGGACTATGAATAATGAAAAACGTTTGCTGAAAAAAGATTTCATTTTATTCTCCCCGCCCTTCAGTTTGAGCAAAAAAAAAAATTCTCCCCCCTCTAGTTTAAGGTTCTCCCGCCAAATTAGTTAACCGGTAATTGCCGGTCACTGGCCTTACGGTAACCGGTTTAAGAAAATGGTCCTAAACTGGAACGTCCGATTCTAAGGATCACCTGACCACCAATCTTCTCGCGCCGGCGATTTCACTTATCGTTCCCCTTTTTCTGAGATAACTGAAAACCTAATTTTCCATTTCGGCGATTCCTCCTGAATTGGATCCGCTCTTATTTTGTAGTTTAAAAGGAGCTCTTACCCAGATTTCGATGAAATTTCTAGAATCTAGGGTTTCAAACTGAGTCAAAATTCCCCTGATTTCCTAATGAGCTCCATCAACATCACTAACGTCACAGTCTTAGACAATCCAGCGCCGTTTGTTAATCCTTTCCAGTTCGAGATTTCTTATGAGTGCTTGACCTCTCTCAAAGACGGTACTGCTTTTACTTACCCCTAGTCTTCTTTCCTTAGATTTCGAGTTTTGCGGTCTTTATATGTTTGAATCGTGCTTCGAACTTAAACTTTGGGGGTTTTTAATACTACGATTCCATAGCTTTCAACTTCACTGTGTTATGATATGCTTGCATATGTATGAGTTATATAACTAAAGCTTTGTGCGAGAATAGAAGCCGTTACAAGATGAATCTCGAGCTTTGTACTCTCTTTTGCGTAGATTTTGGATCGATTTCCTTAATTCTTCGTATCTAACATTGTAGTTTTGGTAATTAGGAGGCTTACTTTGTCTGCTCTCTGTCAAATTTATTGTAGTCTAGGCAGCCTGTGAGATGTTTTGCTGTGAACACAGAACAGTGAATTTGGTCCTCATATCTTGTAGGATTTAGGTTTTGACCTTTGGCTCTGTACATCATTGGTTACACACATTGCTTTTTGGCAGTAATAGGTTCTGATTATGACAGAGAAACTATTGTTCTAAATTTTTGTTGCTTAATCTTCTGCAATATAATGATATAAAATGTACACTTTCTGTTCTCGTCAATATCAGTATTTGCTGGTCATTAATGCATTCCTGTAAGATGATGTTCTGTTTCAACATTTGAGATTGTGTTTCTTTGGTTTTGTACAGATCTAGAGTGGAAGCTTACCTACGTCGGGTCGGCTGAAGATGAAACCTATGATCAACTCTTGGAAAGTGTTCTTGTTGGGCCTGTTAATGTTGGGAACTACCGATTTGTGTTACAGGTAATGTATGATATGTTTATTCTCATCTCCCCATTTCAGGTGGTGCAGTTATAAAATCTCAGTCTAACTTCTGTTTGATTATAATAGGCTGATTCTCCAGATCCATCAAAGATACGTGAGGAAGATATTATCGGTGTAACTGTGCTTCTGTTGACTTGCTCCTACATGGATCAAGAGTTTATAAGAGTTGGTTATTACGTGAACAATGACTATGAAGATGAACAACTCAGGGAAGAGCCTCCTACCAAGGTGTTGATTGATAAGGTCCAAAGGAACATACTCACAGACAAACCTAGAGTAACTAAGTTCCCTATCAACTTTCATCCTGAGGATGAGCAGACTGGTGGTGATGGGCCTCCTCCTGCTGAACCATTTGATGATACTAATGTAAATGGTGAAGCTCTAGTGTTGCTTGAGCAGCCACAAATTCCACAGGGGACAGAGCCATTTGATGATTCCAATGTAAGTAGAGAAGCTCTAATGGTGTCTGAGCAGCCACAACAGCTCCAGGAGACAGAACCAGTTGATGATTCTAACATAAATGGAGAGACTCCAATGTCGCTTGAGCAGCCACAAAAGCTTCAGGAGACATGATTCTAGTTTGACTCAACCCTAAGCTAGATAAGAACTATCACCTCAATGGTAGTGGAAAAATCTGACAATTTATATTTTTGTTACTTTATCTAAAACCGTACCTGCAATTGTGTCTTGTTTGTAGAAATACTAGTTCTTTTTGCAAATTCTCCAAAATTTGGTAATGTTCAGAGTTTTCAGCTTGCATTCTGCTTGTTATCTTAGTCCAAAGCTAATTTGCTTCATATTCAATGGATTGTACTACAGTGAAGTTTTAATTTTCATTTATTTTAATTTTAGTCAATTTTATTTGTCATCATCAAATTTATAATATAAATTTACTAGATCAGATTTTTTTTTTTTTGTATATAACCCAATAAAATATCATATACACATCTATTATATTATATCATAAACATAACAATATATTTATATTTTAACATTACAAAATGATTCATTCTAAGCAAGTATTAATTATAACTAAACAAACATATACATCGGACAAAAAAAAAACACACACACATATCTTCTATATATATATATGACGAAAAATACAAATATATATGTATATGCTTATTATTAACTTACACATATAAGATAAACCTTGAAATTCAATATATCCTATATATATACCAAAAATCCGAAATGACAGCATAAATTTGTCCCATGCAATTTACAGTGCAAGTAACCCTAAGCGAATAACTCTTTGCTATCTTCTCGATCAGAATCCTCTTCTTGGTTCCTCTTATTTTTTTTCATTCTTAGTTTCTCAATAATTTGATCCTCACAAGGTAAAAAAACTTAAGATACAAAAAGAAAATTCATATACTAAAGTGATGAAAAAAGAAGACATCATCCCGTACAACGCACGGGTAATTATCTAGTATATATATATATATATATATATTCCTTTTATTTTTTAAATGCTTATGCATAAATACCGTAACTAAATGTTAATAATTAATTATTAAATTTTAGATAAAAAATAAAGATATCAATTTTTAGGTAAAACAATTTATTTTAAAGAGCTTAATCGGTGACAATTTATGCTAACAAATAATTGTCCAAGTTTTATATTATTTAATTAAAATTCCCATTAAAATATATAACTAGCTATCAATAATAAATATAATATATTATCACAATTATATATAAATATAATATATTGTAACAATTATTTTTTAAATTATAATATAGAATTCATTATAAATAATTAAATAAACATATAAATATAGAATAACTAATTAGTTAAGATTAGTTGTAAAATACAAATTCAATTTTTTTAATATTACTATAATATTTAAAATTTTCACACAAATATGTAATATAGTCAGTTTGCACAAAAAAAAAATTCAACTGTTACCAATTACATCATTAGTTATTCAGCTAAATTTCGCACAAAAAAAATTCAGCCAGATTTCACATTTAGTAACATGTACTTGTTAACATTTACACCTAAAATATTTGACATAATATAAGTCAATTTTTTTTCTTTTTGATGAGACTAAAAGTTCTCTAGATCTTGAAATTGAGTGAAGAAAAAGAACAAAATAAATCTTGTTCATTTTCTTTATAAATAAAAATTCGATCAATAAGATTCGATCTATAATTCAAAACTCACTTTCCAAAACATTTTTTTTTTGTTTTCTACCTATGGCATTGCTTCATTATTGAATGGTTTCATGTTATTCTAATAACACAAACTTTTTGTCCTCATGCAAGGTATTTCCATAGATTGGGTTTTTTAAGCTACTGGTATCATCATGTTCAAAAAGATAACAAAACTACTGACCTCTTCTTTTAAAGAATTATAAAAGAAAGTTTTGTTGGTCGCTTAATGCTATACTTTAAAACAAATTATAAAATATAGAAGATGGTGAAGAGAATGAAAAAAAACAAGAGTGAAAAACATGTGTATTGTTCATGGATGGGCGTGAAATCATTGAGGCCATAGTCAAAGCATCAAAGATCCAAATTTGGTTTAGTATTAAGAATGTCTACATAACAACAAAAGAAAATAAGGAGTGCTGATATATAAGAAAATAATATCGAACAAATCAATGCTTTGACAAATAAGAAAATAGGATCCCGTCAATTCGAAAAGATTGATTTACACAATAATGAAGATACGAGTTCCAATTAATTAGGAAATAACAAAGAAAATAAAATATTCCAAGTTTAATAAAGAAAGAAAAGATCTATAAATATAGAGGCAACATAACTAAGAAGGACAAAGTCAATCACACTAAAAGTATCATACAAAAGTTAGTTAGTCCGAGATCGAGAAAGAGTTCGACTCTCAGCAAATAAATAATCTCGTTTACTTGTATTTGTTTGCTGAATCCATTAATACAATTCATATTCTTGATTGTTTGTTTATGTATAAACATGTATGTACATTGGTGGAGTCAAAAAAATCTTTAATTATCATTTTAGATATCTCTATTAGATTCCTAAAATGGGAATATTTATTTTTAATTGTAAAGCTTATTCAACACAAAAAGGTTGATTACCTTTTGAGCACTTGAGGTTTGGATAATAATTAACAATTGCAGAGTTTCTTTTTATAATCATTTGTCACATAGAAAATGATCATTAAATACTGAAATTACTATTAAAAAAAAACTAATTAAATCAACAAAATCTAATTTATAGTCCAAATTTATTTCTAAAATGTCATGCATAAAGACTGAAACTCCAAATACCTAAACCATTAGCTAGTATATATAACCACTAGAACCTACAAGAGTAAGTAAATGCTTAGTGAGCTTGAATTATTTCAGATATTGAAATAAATCAATTATTTAATTATAATGAAGATTGTAACTATAGTCTGAAGACTTGAATTCAATATTTAGCAAACAAAAATATTATTACATAACTAAAACTGAAATATAGTTTTTGTTGTAGGGATGATTTGCATAATAACCATTTTTCAAACTATCATTTACAAACTAACCATGTTACAATATATAATCCACCTTCAATAAACAGTATACATTATATACCAAAATCCCATTATTTTATATTAAAAATATTAACTAATTATTTTTCTCTCTAATTTTCTCTCTCCTTCTCTATTTTATTTACACTATATCTTCTAACAAAAAATTAATTTAAATCTAAAATTTCTTTCAAAAANAATTAATTTAAATCTAAAATTTCTTTCAAAAAAACATAGATTTTTTATTCATATTATAAGATATAAATATTTAAAAATGACCAGAAGTTACTTAAAATGGATAAATTATTAAATATTATTTTTTTGACAAAACACGATTGTGTTCTATTTATATAGATCCTTTATTTATATAGAACATCTATTTATATAGAACTTCTATTTTTAAGATAAAAAAACAGACACTCGGTCGACTTTGAGAAGAAGCTTGCAAATTTGATTACTAGTTTAGTGATTATTGTTACTAAGAATATGTAGGAAATTGTAGTAATTCTATATTGAAGTTGTCTAAACTAGTTTAATCCTTCACGTGTATAGTTTCATAATTTTGAATTAGTAAATTTGTGATTTTTCACAAATAGAGATTTTGTGTAGTACTTATATGTAGTACATCTATATAGTACTTCTACACTCATTTGATAATTCGTCTAGTTCGTGCTCTTCCCGATATTAAAATACTACATTATAGAACACTAATTTCTGGCCATTTTCCAGCATTATTTCACTATTCCGATGAACACATAACCGTCCTTCCATAAATGTAAACATAATCTATACTGAATGTGTGCGAATTTCTCCCAATATAGTTAATAGCAGAGTAATTTGAATAGAATCAATCGATATAACCAAGAACACTGAAATAAAAAATTTCCAGTTACTTATGAATTAGATTACTGTGTAACATTTATATCTGCTCTAAATCCTCACTTATTAAAGTTTTAAGGATATCACATGATTTTGTATTACTACATTTCCGTGATTTACAATCTAGGATTTCAGACACTCGGTCCATTTTGTGAAGAAGATTGCACATTTGATTACTAGTTTACTGAAGGTTGTTATTAAAAATATAGATAAATTGTTGTAAATCTATACTAAAGCTGTTTACACTAGTTTGATCCCTCGCGTATGTAGTTTTGTAATTTTGAATTAGTAAATTTGTGATGTTTCACAAATAAGGACTTTGTGTAGTATTTCTATGTAATAATTCTATATACTACTTCTACTCTTGTTTGATAATTTGTCTAGTTTGTATTCTTCCCGTTATTATAATACTACAATATAGAACTATAAATTCTGACCATTTTCCGGTGTTATTTCACTATTCCGGCGAACACATAACTATTTTCCATAAATATAAACATAACATGTATAGAATGTGTGCAAATTTCTACCAATATTGTTAATATCTAGGTAATTCGTTGAGAATCAATCGATATCACCAGGAACACTGAAATCCAAAAGTTTTGGTTCAAAACTTTTGGTTACTCATGAATTAAAGGATACCGCATGATTTTGCATCACTACATTTCTTCGATTCACAATCTAGGGTTCACACACTCAGTCGATTTTGAGAAGAAGATTGCAAATCCGATTATTAGTTTAGTAATGATTGTTACATATAATATAGAGGAAATTGTAGTTATTCTATATTGAAGTTGTCTACAATAGTTTGATCCTTCGTGTAGATAGTTTCTTAATTTTGAATTAGTAGATTTGGGATCTTTCACAAAATCTCTAATTTTTGTAGTACTTCTATATAGTAATTTTACACTCGTTTGATCTCATCTAGTTTGTGCTCTTCCCGTTATTATAAGAATACGTTATAGGAATGTAAATTCTAGCCATTTTTTGGCGTTATTTTACTATTCCGGTGAACACATAACCGTCTTCCATAAGTGTAAACAAAATCAGTATATAATTTTTACAAATTTCTCCAAATATTGTTAATATCGGGGTAATTTGAAGAGAATCAATCGATATCACCAAAAACACTAAAATAAAAAAAATTTGATTTAAAGTTTTCGGTTGCTCAAGAATTAGATTACAGTGTAACATTTCTATTTGCTATAAATCCGCACCATTTATTAAAGTATTAAGGATATCGCATGATTTTATATTACTACATTTTATCGATTCACAATCTAACGTTTTAAACACTCAGTCGATTTTGAGAAAAGGATTGCAAATTTGATTACTAGTTTAGTGATGATTGTTACTAAGAATGTAGAGGAACTTGTAGTAATTCTGTACTGAAGCTGTCTACCCTAGTTTGATCCTTCACATATATGGTTTTGTAATTTTGAATTAGTAAATTTGTGATTTTTCACAAATAGGGATTTTGTGTAGTACTTCTATGTAATACTTATATATTGTAATTCTACACTCGTTTGATAATTTGTCTAGTTCGTGCTCTTCCTGTTACTATAATAATACAATAGATTTATAAATTCCAACCGTTTTCTGGCATTATTTCACTATTCAGGCAAACACATAACCGTCTTCCATAAATGTAAACATAATATGTATAGAATGTGTACAAAATTTCTCCTAATATTGTTAATATCTCGGTAATTTGTTGAGAATCAATCAATATCACCACGTACATTGAAATCCAAAAGTTTCTATTCAAAATTTTTGGTTACTCATGTATTAAAGTATTTGATATAAATATGCACCATTTATTAAAGTAGTAAGGATACCACATGATTTTGTATTACTACATTTCTTCAAATCACAATCTAATGTTTCAGAAACTCAGTTGATTTTGAGAAGAAGATTGCAAATCCGATTATTAATTTAGTGATGATAGTTATGGAGAATATAGAGGAAAATGTAGTAATTATATACTTAAGTTTTCTACAATAGTTTGATCCTTCGCGTAGTTAGTTTCTTAATTTCAAATTAGTAGATTTAGGATCTTTCACAAAATCTCTATGTTGTGTAGTACTTCTATATTGTAATTCTACACTCGTTTGATCATTCGTCTAGTTCATGCTCTTCATGTTATTATAAGACTACATTATAAAACTATAAATTTCGGCCATTTTTTGGCGTTATTTCACTATTTTGATGAACACATCATTGTCTTCCATGAATGTAAACATAATATGTATAGAATGTGTGCAAATTTCTCCTAATATTGTTAATATCAAGGTAATTTGAAGAGAATCAATCGATATCACCAAGAACACAAAAATAAAAAAATTTGGATTCAAAATTTTTGGTTACTCATGAATTAAATTACTGTGTAACATGTTTATTTGCTATAAATCCGCACCATTAATTAAAGTATTAAGGATATCGCATGTTTTTGTATTATTACATTTCTTTGATTCACGATCTAGCATTTCAGTCGCTCAGTCAATTTTGAGAAGAATATTGCAAATTTGATTACTAGTTTAGTTTCACTACAAGAAAACTTTTTTTTTGAGACTGCACAATCAGTCGCAAATCAGTCCCATTT